>WNWK01029956.1:0-23913 GCA_009830355.1 Cherax destructor
TTCCCTGAGATTTTAAAAACATAGACCTCACATTCTTAACATACTGGCAACCTGTTAAAATTTAAGAGCTGTATAAGGAAAGGCTTTCTGTGAATGATTTTTCCCAACAGCATGAGGATCAGTCAGAAGGGTCCGCTGCAAGTCAAGGTTTCCCCAACCGTTAAAGATACAAGTATAATCCAAGATACTTAGCTTCATTAAACTTTGCAGCACTGTATGCCCCCTGTGTTTTACCCTTCTATTTGTTATTTAAAAATTCTTTAAAACTTTATAGTTTTAAATGCTAATAAAGGTTTAAATTCCTCTTTTTCTTTAAAGGGCCCAGTCAGCTATAAGTAGGGACTGATGGGCCCCATTGGGGTGAGCTCATGATTCAAACAGACAAAAGTCTTTTCAGCGTGTTGTAGGAAAACCTAAACTATTAAAAATTAATTTGAGGGAAGAAAAAAGTAGATAAGGCCCAAAGGTATCCCTATCAAGATATTTTGACTCCCATCTGCAGGTTGAACAAAACCCTTAAAGGAAGGTTCCTTGATGCTGGTAAAACTCTTGATCTGGGGGTTGTCTTTCCAGTTCCCTGAATTAAACCAAATACCTTCCACACCCCCCACAGGTGCTTATAACCCTACGGGTTTAGCACTTCTCCTTGATTATAATAAAAATCCCCTGACACTCCCACAATGAAAGCACCAAAATCCCCAGTCTGTGCCACTCTGAGGTTTTCCCTAAAAAAAAAATCTCCCTTTCCCATTGTTTGGTTAAATTTTTTCTCCCTTTTGTGTGTGACCTTTTAAAGGTTTTAACTTTGGGTTATACAGTGGACCCTCGGTTTCTGGCCCCTCTAAAAATTATGTAAGTGTATTTTTGTAAGTATATTTTGGGGGAAAGATAATCTAATTTACATTCGCCCTTTGGGGAACAAATTCGTGGTAACGCACTGAACAATTCTGGAGCCAATTATTAGAAAACGGGGGGCCACTGTATTATTCTATTTGTCATCTGTGAAATCAGCAAAAAAAAGAACCAAAGCAAATTTTTTATCTAGATTCCATCCACATTTTCAGTGCCTTCCCGTGGGGTTTGGCTTCTTTTTTTTTCTAATCCATTCCCCTTTAAAAAAAAATTTCCCGGCGCTCTAAATGACTCTTTCAGGTTTGATTAAATTTATTAAGATAATCAAACTATCTTAAATTTAGAGAAAAATATCTCCCGGTCCCAGAAATTGAAATTGGGTTTAAAAGCCTCCCGAGGGGGAAGCACTAAAGGAAGACGACACCAGACTAATGGACGAGGCCCAAATGTGATACAATTTTTATACCCCAAATATTGTACAATGACAGATCCGTCGAAGCAGTCCCAAGGGGTGGGTATGGGTCTGTTGAACTGAGCTTGATTGCTCAGTTTCCTGGCTCTGTGTCACCCTTAGGGTTTTTCCCGCCTGAATAAAAAAATCTTCTTTGGTATCTCTACCACCCACCCCCTTGAGGAGGGTCCTTTATGCCAGTGATGGGCTCTTGATCCAAGAAAATTGGTTTCTGTTCCATGTCCTTGGATCAATCTGATTCTCCCCCCATCCTTCCCCGGGGTGTAGGGCCCCTGTGTCACGCAGAGAAGAAGAAGCCACATTATTAACTTAGATCTGCTGATGGACGCTAAAAAGGTTTTTCTTCAGTTAGGCTGTATGACCCTAGTAGGTTTAGCGTTTTATTTTGTTTTTAATAATCTTCAGTGGAAGAATAATAGAGGAAGAAGTAAGTCCTAAAAGTCCTCTCAAGGGAGTTTTTTGACTCAACTGGACCTGTATCCCTATTTGGTTGCGGGGGTGGATTAGCTCTTGGCCTGTCCTCACTTCCTTGGATCAAACCTGATTAACTCCCAGTTTTCCCCGGTGTTATATGGGGCATAATGACGCTGAAGTGCTCTTGTAACAATTAGATCTAACCTCCTTTGGGTTGACCCGAAAAATCCCATCTCTGAAGGGGCTGTATGGTCCTTTTATCTGGGGATACCTGGAGAGGTTTGGGGGTTTGCCCCCCATCCCAGCTGTGACCAGTCCTGTGGTGGATGGGCCTGATCAACCAGGTTTACTGGACACTTAAACTGCGGAACCGCCCTGGTCAGGTCACTTTAGGTGCCCGTCCAGTGTCTTCTTGAAAACAGACAGGGGTCTTTGGTAATCCCCTCATGTTTCTGGGGTTCAGTTGAAAGTCTTGGGCTGCCATGTGTTGTCCAGCGTACTCGTGGTGTGTTATATTTGGGTTTAGTCTTAAATTGGTTTAAATTTTGAAATCTCTACAAAAAAATTTTGGGGTTTTCACCGCACAACTAAATGTCCCCCTCTGTACAAAAATTTATCAGAAATAAAAATTTTTCTTTATTATTAGAAACACATCGCCCTCCTTTTTTTTTGTTGTTCTGCGTTCCCTTGTCCGTCATTCAAACCTTCTGTACAATCACTCCCCTTTTCGATACTGAATATTTACTTCCCATATTACTTTCCCCCAGTCGGATATCCAGTTTTCATTCTAGATTTTTTTACTCTCATCACTTTTAATTTCGTTATTCTATTTTTTTTTTCAAAAGGCCTTTTTCCACCGGGCAGGGAAAACCAAAACAGAAGAAACTTTCATCATCATTCCCCCTCACTGTCCTCCCCGGGCTGCCTCCTTTTAAAAACTCCAAATGTCTCCATCCTCCTTCAGAGTACAGCACTGTATTTCCCCACCTCTAGGACTCTAGCCCCAAACCCTTTAACCCCCTCATAAATAGGGTTAATATCTCTATTAGCCCCCGCGATCCACCGGGGGGCCTGGTGTGGACGGGCCGAGGGCGTTCCCCTGGAAACCCTCCGTGCCCCCATCCCTCCTGTGGGTGGTAAAAAAAGTTACAGAGGTACATAATGGGTCCGGGGACTGGGCCGTAAAGTTTTGATAGTTGAACAAGTTACAGTGGTAATGAACTTTTTATATGTTTATATCTGGTTACAGTCTAGTTATTTATGCAGACAAAATTCGTACACACACACAGAAAGAGATATGATAAAGTTCATGGGAGGGGGACCTAGTAAACCCCGTGAAAAGGGGGGGCCCGGAACTGTGATTCAACCCCCGCAACCCCAACTAGGGGGCACACAAAACACACCCGGGGGCCCGGTGGTAAAACTCTCCCTTTCCCCGGGAGGGCTGGGGTTTAATTCCCGGGAAACATTTGTTTCCTTAAAAACACACACACACAAAAACGGCCTGTTCTAATCGACATGGCCTAGGACAAAATGGTAACTAACAGTTCTAGTAAGTAACAGAGGTAAGGCAAGAGAAGGGTGGGTTGATTGCATTTTCTGGACTGCAGGAAAGGGCCCTTTGACACAGTTCCTCATGAGATTAGTAAAAAATTGGAAGAACAAGCATGTATAACGAAGGGCACTGGAATGGAGGGGGTACCTCCGGACAACAAGGGGTCATGGGCGTGATGAGGTATCACGTGGGGCCTGTGACGGGGGGGTGAATCCGGGGTCAGTCCCAGGACCGGGGTTTTTTGTATTTGTAATGACATGACGGAAGGAAAAACTCGAATGTCTCTGTTTGCAGATGATTTAATTATGAGAAAAATTTAATGAGAGGACCAGGGAGAAATCAAAGGGGCGGACAGTTGCAACTGGCCCGAATTTGGGTCCTTTCAACCCCCCCAATGCAAAGTCATGAAAATTGGGGAAGGGCAAAAAAGACCCGGGCGGGGTACAGCTAGGGGGCCCGGCTACAACCTCCCCGGAAAAAACGGGGTGAGTATAACCCACACTCCCGAGGCCACATCAACCCAAAAAACTGCGCAGCATAAGGCCTAAACCAAGAAAGCTTCCCACATTTTAAAAAGGGGAGAGAGACCCAGTAGGTGGGTGAAGAGGGGGGCCAGGAGCTATGAGTGGGCCCTGCAACCACAACTAGGTGAGTAACAAAAATGGGAGAAGCAAGAGATTACATAACAGGAACGTTTCAGTTTTGGAGGTACCAAGGTGGAATTGCAGTGATGTATAACCCACCACAGAACAGCAGGGGGCCAAGGCAAGAGTATGATGAGGTAATAGGCGATGGTTGACACACGGGGCGAAGTGGCCAGAAGGGCTCATGCGAGCTGGGAAAAAGTTACTGATCATGGGTGACTTCAACCAAAAGGGGGAAAAGTTTGGGGGAGAATTTGGGGGCCCCGGGGACAAGAAACGTGGAGGGCTAAGATGATGGAGGTGGTACTGGAAACCTCATGTACCAACACGTAAGGGACGCTACCAGAGAGAGGGAGAGGATGAACCAGCGAGACTGGACCTAGTATTCACCTTGAGTAGTGAAAATATTGAGGGCATCACATATGAAAGCCCCCGGGGGCCAGTGATCATGTGGTTCTGAGCCCCGGGAATACATAGTAGAGTTACGGGAGGGAAAAGCAGGAAGGGCGGGACGAAGGAAGCCAAATTACAAAAAAGGGGGACTATGTGGGGCATGAAGAACTTCCTGCACGGGTTCATTGGGACAGAGAACTGGCAGGGAAGTCAGTAAACGAGATGATGGAATATGTGACAACAATATGCAAGGAAGCTGGGGGAGGGTTTGTACCCAACGGTAAAAGGAACAACAAAAAAGCCAGGATGAGCCTGTGGTTCACCCAAAGGTGCAGGGGGCCCCAAAAGCCAAGTGGGGCTAGAAAATGGAAGAAGTATAGAAGGAAAAGGACCACGGAGAAAAAAGGGGAGCAGTCGTAGAGCCAGAAATGAATATGCACAGGTAAGAAGGACCCCAAAGACAGTCTGCCCGAAATGCCTCGGCATTGTAGAGATTTTGCCCCTTGCAAATCAATATTGTAATTACACATTGAAACTATGCATGGAAATAGACCCCTTTATAACATGTCAGTCACACATTGTAAACTTTGCAAAAAAATATAAATTTGAATTTGAATTTGACATAGAAAAGGAAAGCCAAATCTGACCCAAAATTGTTGTACAGCCACATCAAAGGAAAACAACAGTTAAGGACCAGGTTATCAGGCTAAGGAGGAAGGGGGGGGATCAAAAGAAATGACCGCGAAGTATGTGAGGAACTCAACATGAGATTCAAAAAGTGTTACAGAGGAGACAGAAGGGACTCCAGAAAAACGGAGAGGGGGGGACACCACCCAGCGTTGAACAAATACATACAACCGAGGAAGAAGTGAAGAGGCTGCTGGGGTGACCCAGATACCTAAAAAGGGGAGGGGGCCGGATAACATCTCCCCCATGGGTCCTGAAAGGGGGGAAAAGAGGTGCTATGGGGCCCCAACAACAATCTTCAACACATCTACTGAAACGGGGGGCGACTGGGAATAGGGGGAAAACAGCAAATGTAGTCCCAGTTTTTAAAAAAGGAGACAGACACGAAGCAAAACCCCCGACCAGTGTCACTGACAAGTATAGCATGCAAGGTCATGGGAAAATTATCAGGAGAAGAGTGGTGGGCCCCCTAAAAAAAATATGAACTTATCAACGACAGCCAGCATGGTTTCAGGGACGGAAATCCTGTGTCACAAACCTACTGGAGTTCTATGATAGGGCGGGGTAAGACAAGAGGGGGTGGGTAGATTCCATTTTCTTGGACTGTAAGAAGGCTTTTGATACAGTTCCCCACAAGAGATTAGTGTAAAATCTGGAGGACCAGGCAGGGATAACAGGGAAGGCATTACAATGGATCAGGAATACCTGTCGGGAAGACAACAGCGAGTCATGGTACGTGGCAAGGTGTCCCGAGGCGCCTGTGACAGGGGGGTGCCACAGGAATCAGTCCTAGGACCGGTGCTGTTTCGGTATTTGTGAATGACACGACGGAAGGAATAGACTCCGGGGGTCCCTGTTTGCAGATGATGTGAAATTTTGAGAAGAATTCAATCGGACGAGAACCAGGCAGAACTACAAAGTAATCTGGACAGGCTGAAGGCCTGATCCAGCAACTGGCTCCCGGAGTTCAGTCCCATAAAGTGCAAAGTCATGAAGATTGGGGAAGGGCAAAGAAGACCACAGACGGAATACAGTCTAGGGGGCCAGATGCTATAAACCTGACTCAAAGAAAATGATCTTGGGTAGTATACCACCGAGGACATCTCCAGGGCACAACACGGAGGACAGAAGGGTTAGAGGAGACATGATAACAACATACAAAATACTGCAGGGGAAACGACAAGGTAGATAGTGACAGGATGTTCCAAAAGGGAACACAGAAACAAGGGGACACAACTGGAAGCTGAAGACTCAGATGAGTCAAAGGGATGTTAGGAAGCACTTCTTCAGCCATAGAGTAGTCAGGAAGTGGAATAGTCTGGAACGATACAGTGGAGGCAGGAACCATACATATTTTTTAAAACAAGGTATCATAAAGCTCATGGAGCAGGGGAGCAGAGACCCAGTACCCCGGGCAGCGAAGAGGCGGGGGGCCCGGAGCTGAATCTCGACCCTGCAACCACAATTAGGTGAGTACAATTTGTGAGTACATCAACCAAGTAACCGCTGCAGCATATGGGCGCCTAGCAAACCTAAGAACAGCATTCCGACATCTTAATAAAGAATCGTTCAGGAACCCTGTACACCGTGTACGTTAGCCCATACCGGAGTATGCAGCACCAGTTTGGAACCCACATCTCCCAAAAACACATAAGGGAAAATTTGAGATAGTGCATAGGTTTGCAACAAGACTAGTCTCGGGCTAAGGGGATGTCCTACGGGGAGGTTAAGGGAAATCGACCTGACGACACTGGAGGACGGGAGATAGGGGGGATATGATAACGACATATAAAATACTGAGAGGAATCGACAAGGTTGACAGAGACTGGATGTTCCAGAGATGGGACACAGCAACAAGGGGGCACAGTTGGAAGTTGAAGACTAGATGAATCACAGGGATGTTAGGAAGTATTTCTTCAGTAACAGAGTGGTCAAGAAGTGGAATAGTCTGTTAATGATGAGTGGAGGCAGGTTCCATAAATAGCTTTAAAAAGGTATGAAAAAGCTCATGGAGCAGGAACAGTGACCTAGTAGCGGCCAGTGAAGAGGCGGGGCCAGGAGCTGTTTACCTGGAGGGGGTTCCCCAAAGGCCCCAACCCCCCTGCGGCCCGGTCTGGACCAGGCCTCATGTTGGGGTCAGAGCCTGATCAACCAGGTTTTTACTGCTGGCCGCACGCAGTCCAACTTTCGAACCACAGCCCGGTTTGGGCAGGTACCGACTTTAGGGGGCCTGTCCAGTGCCTGCTTGAAGAAAACCAACTGTGACTCGACCCTGAAACCACAACTAGGTGAGTACAAAAAAGTTTAAGTGGACAAAGTCAGGGTTTTTTTTCCCGAATGGTAGAAGTATCACTGTGGATAAAATACTTTGACATTTTTGAACATTTCTGAGAGAGTTGTCTCTGAATTCGGGCATCTGTCGCCCTTTTTATAAACCCGGATGGCCCAATACGTTGTTATATTTGGAAATAATCATGCAGAAAAAAAACT
The DNA here is from genome assembly GCA_009830355.1 of Cherax destructor. NCBI lineage: Eukaryota > Metazoa > Arthropoda > Malacostraca > Decapoda > Parastacidae > Cherax > Cherax destructor. The sequence continues at coordinate 7,508 of WNWK01029956.1, forward strand.
ATTTGTATTTCATTTGCATTTAGGAATTAAAGTCATGTATTTGTATTTAATTTGATATGAAGCTTGTATTTGTTTCCCCCAAACAAGTACAAATATGACACCGTAATTACTTTATTTGTCCAAAATCTGACGAGGCAGGTTAGGTAATGTTTAAAAAAACAGGACAAGTGTTTTCTGACGCTGGTCTTGGTTAAAAGGATGACCCACAGCTGGAGCTTTTGGTCATCTGCCCGGGGCCCCCATCGGCTTCCCCCACATTTTTAAAAAAATTAGGGTTATAATAGTATATAAGAAGAGCCAGTCTGGCGGATCGGACAATCCTCCTGATCACCCCCCTTTTCCTCAACACCGTAATCTGATTGTCCCATACCTAAAAGCTTCACCCAATAAAAAAACGACTCACCCCCCGAGATAATCTCAGACTTAACTAATTAATTCAATCTAATTGAGAGCCGGGGGGAAGGAAGCCTGACAGTCAATACACAAATAATATTTCCACAAGGTATTGTGGAAAGACGTCATTTATTAGGGGAAACATCAGGTGATCATAATGTATAATGCTGACCTGGTTTACCAGTGAGAAATTAGGGATACGTTATATCAAGTGTTCCCCGGGGATCATGTTTAAGATGGTCCACTAAACCGATGAGTTGATAGGTGAGAGTTGAAACATAGATAAGTCAGTTTATTCTGGCACAGGCCCCGTAAGAAATTATCATAGTAGTGTAAACTCCCCGGATAACAAAAAAACAGTCAACATGACTTATTTCCCCCGGAGATCCTTAAATTTACGTATCAACGATCGAAACGTGTCGCCGCTCTGCACGTTTCATCAGTTTAATGCAGGGATGGATTTATCAATTTGTCGGTTCTCTGAACTAATCATCTACGGAAAATTTTCAGGCAGAAGACACCCCATCATGGCCTTAAGATGACAAAATTTTTTTTAAATTAACACATGGGCCTTTTTCCCCCACAAAGGCAGTGGGGCCCCGAAAAAGAAAAACTTTCATCATCATTCACCCATCACTGTCTTGCCAGAGGGTTGCTTTACACTACAGTTATAAAACTCAACATTAACCCCCCTTCCTTTAGAGTGCCGGCACTGTACTTCCCATCCCCAGGGCTCAAGTCCGGCCTGCCGGTTTCCCCCAATCCCTTCCCTAAATGTTACTTTGCTCACACCCAACAGCACGTCAAGTATTAAAAAACCCTTGTCTCCATTCACTTATCAAATACTCTCACACACGCTTGCTGGATGTCCAAGCCCTTTGCACACAAAACCTTTCCCCCTCCCTCCAACCTTTCCTAGGGAACCCTATCCCGCCTTTCCCCCCACTACAGATTTATACCTCGAAGTCATTCTACTTCGTTCCATTTCTCTACATGTCCAAAAACCCTCTCAACAACCCTCCTCAGCTCTCTGGATAATAGTTTTGGAATCCCCCACCTACCCTAATTTCCCAAAATACGAATTTGCTGCATTATATTCCCCACACACCCTCAGACATGACTTCCACTGCCCAGCCTTTTTCCTTTTTTGCAACATTCACCACCATGTCTCACATCCATACAAGAGTGTTGGTATAACTATACTCTCATACATTTCCCCCTTTTCTTCCATGGACAAAAAATTCTTTGTCTCCACAGACTCCCGGGGGACCACTTACCCTTTTCCCCCCATAATTCTATGATTCACCCCATCCTTTTATAGACCCCCCCCGCTGACATGTCTACTCCTAAATATCTGAATACATTCACTTCCTCCCTACTCTCTCCCCCCAATCTGATATCCCCAAAAATTTTGTCACCTAATCTTTTGTTATCCTCATCACTTTCAATTTTCTTTTTTTTACATTCCCTACCAAATTCATCCACCAACCTCTGCAACTTTCTTCAGAAATCTCCCAAAGCACAGTGTCATCAGCAAAAAAAAAACTGTGACAACTCCCACTTTTTGTTAGATTATACCTTTTAAGAGTTTCAGAGTTTATCTACTCTCTGAGCCTGCAATTCGCCACATTGCCCCCCTATCCACCCCTGTCTAAGATTTTGTTGGAATTTTTAACCCCCGGGGGGTTAGCCACCCAGGATAACCCCAAGAAAGTCAGTGCGTCATCAGTGACTATCTCTCTTATTTCCACTGGGGTCGTTCAGTCTTGTCCCCCGGGATGCGACCTACACCAATAGACTAACCCCCCGGTACCTACTTGCTTGCTAGGTGAACGGGACATGGGTAAAAGGGAAACCCCCCAAAGTTTCCCCCCGTGCCGGGGACGAATTTTGAAGCAATGTGAAGCAAGAGCGTTGCCTGCCAAGCCAGGGGGCCCGGTAGGGCCCCAAAGGGAAAGGGGCCGGGGTTAAGGGCCCGTGCAATATTCCGGGGCTCCAGGGAAAATTTAAAACACTTGGGAGATGGACCCCACTGAAATCCCTTTCCACGGGAGGGTCATTGTAGGTGTCGATTTCCTCTCTCACTTCTCTCAACCGTGAAAAAGAATGTTCCCCGCGGGGGCCCGGGGAAGAAGGCGAAAACCCAATCATACGCTCAATGCGCTGGTCCCTGGAGGCTCAAGATCAAGATGAAGATGGTGTCCTCGGGTTCCCCCTTTCCGATGATCCCCTTTTCCCCAGTGGGGGGGGGGTTTGGGGCATTTCCCCACCCAGGTACTGGGGTGTTCTTTAACACCCAGGTTATCATGTACGTTGTTATCATGTCTCCCTGCTTCTTCTACCCTTTTAAAGGGGCGGGGATTATTTTTCAGTCTTCCTGATGGACTTTATCTAGTGCTGGGGTGTTGTTTTTAATACTAATACTTAGATTAGTCCGTGGCCTGGTAGGAAAAGTTTCGCTTCCCCACTGAGGGGGGGGGTTTTGTTTCCCCCGGGAAGGATGAAAACATTGGGACGTTTTTCCCTTTAAAAACACCTTTTGTCCATATTCACCCATCAGTAAAATAGGTACCTGGGTGTTAGTGGACGGGGTGGGGTCGCATCCGGGACAAAATTGACCTAATTTTGCGGGAAATCCTAGCATAAAAAGGGGACTTTCTATATAGTAGTATGTCATTGATGTCAACTGGGACTGTATACCTTGTACATGTACTGTAGAAAAAAGATATTATTATTTTTAAATTTATTATTAAGGTTTAAACAGAAGCAACAACGGCAGAAATTTATCAAGCAGTGTTTTGGGGGGGTTCTTTCATAGATTTGGTAATATTAACAGACGATGAGTTTGGGTTTTTTTGGGAGCGTTTAATGAGGCTTTGGGATATAGGGGAGCTGGGGCCCATGCCTGTGTCCGCCCGTCCTGCACTGAGTCGGGATGGTAACTGACTACTGGGCCCGTCTGGCGCTGAGGCATTAAAAAAGGCAGGCCTATCATTGGCTAATGCCAGATCACATGGGCAGGGGTTTGGGAAATCACGTGAACAGCCGTGGTGCAGCCGTTTAAAAGAAAGAACGAACCGTACAGCAGCACGGGACAGGCATCTAAAGTCAGACCTGACCAGCCGGGCTGTGGTTGACGTCGGTTTGCGTGCGGCCAACAGAACATCTTGGTTGATCAGGCCCTGACCCACCATGATGCCTGGTCACGGGCCCGGGGCCGCGGGGCGTTGACCCCAGAACTATCTACAGGTATACTGGGGGAAAATTTTTTTTTTGAAAATTGAAAAAAAGGGCGATGAAGAAGACGGGAAGTGAAGAAGGAAGAAGATGAATAAAAGACGAAAGAAGGAGTGTGGATGACCCGGTTCATTATGTGTCCATCCCCCAAAACCAAAAAAAAAAAATATTAGATTATCCAAGAATTTATGGCGACTTAGTGACGAAGCTTCAATATATGTCTCAATGTTCCCTTCACAATGATATATTTATTAATATTTCTTTGGGGGGACAAATACCCCAAATTTTGGCAAATTTTAAAATTTTAAAAAAATAAAATATTATATATATATATATATATATATATATATATATATATATATATATATATATATATATATATATATATATGTCGTGCCGATTAGGGAAAACTTTGATTTTGGGTTTAAAAAAGCAACGCCCCACCCCCGTCCATAAAGGGCAAGCGAAAATTTGTGTATGCAAAAATTTCGCCAAAATCATTCCCGAACCTAACGAAAAATATATTTCATTGTGTTTGTTTTTTTTTTAAATTAATGTTAACGTAACTAAAAATATTTAGTAGGGTTAGGCTAAATTAAATTGCGCTTGTTGTAATAAGGTTGGTAGGTTTTCAAAGTTTCTCTTGGTACAAAAATTTTTAATTTTACATTAACATAAATGAAAAAAATATATCTTTTTAAAAGGGATAAAGAAAATTTTAGAAAGGACTTGATTTTAGATGAGTTCTTGCCAATTGACCAAATTTAACCCAATCGGCACGACAAAAATATATATATATATCACTAACAACACCGACTAGCCAAGGAGTCGAACACATGCTGCTTTGGCCCGTGGTTACAATAATATAATATACTGCTTGTTGAGCTAGTAAACCCCAAAAAAATAAAATGCAATTAGCTGAGAGGCGTCCACACCACCCGGGGTTTTCTCGGATGGGCGGGTACAACACCTACTTGGCTGGGTGCTTCATTCTTGAGAATTGTGTGATAGTATATGCTTTTTTCCCGAATTTTTAGTAAAATATATACAAGACCAAATAAAGATATTATTATTATTATTATTATTTAATTTTATTATTAACAAATGCGATTCTGATAAGGACCACACATAAATGTTACCGTGGGGGGGATGAACCTTTTAAAAGCCACAACTTGCATTCCTTTTTTGATCTCCCTACATTAGCTGCCATCAGTGGCCCTCCCTGTCACTCCCTGTCACTCCCCCCGTCACTCCCTGCACTCCCAGGAAGGCTGAGAGGGCAAATTTTTCAGCAAAAAATAACCAGGACCACACCAGTCTTATTCGCCTATAAAAAGAGGCCCGTGTCAGGTCCGTGTCAGTGCCGTGTTAGGTCCGTGTCAGTGCCCTGTTAGGTCCGTGTCAGTGCCGTGTTAGGGGCCGTGTCAGTGCCCTGTTAGGTCCGTGTCAGTGCCGGGTTTGGGGCCGTGTCAGTGCCGTGTTAGGTCCGTGTCAGTGCCCAAAAAGGCCCGTGTCAGTGCCGTGTTAGGGGCCGTGTTAAATGCCGTGTTAGGTCCGTGTCAGTGCCGTGGAAAAAGGGCCGTGTCAGTGCCCTGTTAGGTCCGTGTCAGTGCCGTGTTAGGTCCGTGTCAGTGCCGTGTTAGGTCCGTGTCAGTGCCTGTTAGGTCCGTGTCAGTGTCGGGGAAAAGGCCCGTGTCAGTCCCGTGTTAGGTCCGTGTCAGTGCCGTGTTAGGCCCGGGGTGTCAGTGTCGTGTTAGGTCCGTGTCAGTGCCGTGTTAGGTCCGTGTCAGTGCCGTGTTAGGCCCGTGTCAGTGCCCTGTTGGGCCCGTGGAAAGTCCCGTTGGGCCCGTGTCAGTGCCCTGTTAGGTCCGTGTCAGGGCCTTTGTCGGGGGCCCTTTTCAGACAAGTGTCATTAACGGGCCTCTAAAGGGAAAACCCCCAAATTTACCTCCCAAAAGAGGGTTTTCTGAAGGAGGGGTTTCCCCGGGGAAAGGGCCCGTTTTGTTGGGGGGAGGTGCCAGTTTATTGGGTGGTGGGGGGAGATGTTGTGGGAGGGGCCAGCTTACTGTGGTGGTGAGGGAGATGTTGGGGGAGGTGGGGGGTTAAGGGTGGTGGGGGAGATGTTGTGGGAGGTGCCAGTTTTACTGTGGGGGGAAAGGGGAAAGTTGTGGAGGTGCCAGCTTACTGTGGTAGTAAGAAAATGTTGTGGGGGGTGCCAGCTTACTGTGGTAGTGAGGGGATGTTGTGGGAGGTGCCAGCTTACTGTGGTGGTGAGAGATTTTTGTGGGAGGTGCCAGTTTACTGTGGTGGGGGGGAGATGTTGTGGGAGGTGCCAGCTTACTGTGATAGTGAGGAGATGTTGAGGAGGTGCCAGCTTACTGTGGTGGGGGGGGTTTTGGGGGGGCCAGCCTTTGGTGGTGAGAGATGTTGTGGGAGGTGCCAGCTTACTGTGGTGGTGGGGGAGATGTTGGGGGGAGGTGCCATTACGTGGTAGTGGGGAGAGATGTTGTGGGAGGAGCCACCCTTACTGTGGTAGTGGGGGGGAAAAATTTTGGGGGGTCCACCCCATTTGGGTGGAGAGTTTTTTTGGATGCCAGTTTTCTGTGGTGGGGGGGGAGATGTTGTGGGAGGTGCCAGCTTACTGTGGTGGTGAGAATTTGTGGGAGGTGACAGTTTCTGTGGTAGTGAAGTTTGTGGAGGTGCCACCCACTGTGGTGGTGAGAGATTTTGGGGGAGGTGCCATCTTACTGTGGTGGTGGGGGAGATGTTGTGGGAGGTGCCAGCTTACTGGGGGTGGGGGGGGGGATGTTGTGGGAGGTGCCAGCTTACTGTGGTGGTGAGGAGATGTTGTGGGGGGTCCCAGCTTACTGTGGGGGAAAAAAGGGGAATTTTTTGGGAGGTGCCAGCTTACGGGTGTGAGGGGAGATGTTGGGGGAGGGGGAAGCTTACTGTGGTGGTGAGGGGGTTGTGGGAGGTGCCAGCTTCTGTGGGGGGAGAGATTTTGGGGGGGGCCCCCCACACGGGTGGGGGGGGGAATGTTGGGGGGCCCCCCCTTTTCTGTGGTGGTGGGGGAATGTTGGGGGAGGTGCCAGCTTACTGTGGTGGTGGAGGATGTTGGGGGAGGTGATTTACTGTGGTAGTGAGAAAGATGTTGTGGGGGGTGCCTTTTTACTGGGTGGGGGGGGGGTTTTGGGGGGAGGGCCACCCACTGTGGTGGTGAGGGAATGTTGTGGGAGGTGAGCTTGGGGGTAGTGAGGGAATGTTGTGGGAGGTGCCAGCTTACTGTGGTGGTGGGGGGAATGTTGGGGGAGGTGCCAGCTTACTGTGGTAGGGGGGGGAATGTTGTGGGAGGTGACCCACGGGGGTTTGGGGGGGAATGTTGGGGGGGCCAGCTTACGGGGGGGGTGGGGAGGCAGACACTTTTTTTAAAAAACTAATTTTAGGAAAAAAAAAATTTAAAATAAAAAGTAACATAGAATATTCAATATTATAAAAAACATCAAAAATTTAAGAACATAAGAACATAAAAAAAGGAGGCACTGCAGCGGGCCTGTTATACTAGGGGGTCCTTCACAATCCCCCCAATTAACAGAATATTTGCTAAAACCCCAATTTTCAATCTCCCCAAAAATAAACTTTGAAATTCTTCCCCCTCATGGGGAGCCCCCTCAAACCCCAAACCCCCCTCACTCATGAATTTACCCAAAACCCAAATTTGAAAATCCCCAAAAGGGCCCAGCTTCAATAACCCTACTGGCAAAACTGTTCCACTCATAAAACCCCTTTTTTAAACCAAAAACTTTCCATATCCTTTCTAAATCTAAACTTATCAAAAGAACCAATTTTTGCGGGTTCTCTTTTGGGGGAGATATCCTCAAGACCTTTTTTTTATATCCCTTTGTTAATCCCCCCTTTTTCCCCTTGTATACCCCGATCTTTCCCCCCCATTCTACGTCTTAAAAGTGAATGAAATTTTAAAATGTTTTTAATCTTTCTTTTGTAAGGAAGATTTCTAATGCTATGTATTAATTTAAAAATTCTACGCTGAATTTTTTCTAACGAATTTATTCCATTCTTAATAGGGCCAAAACTTAGCTGCGTAATCAGGTGAGGCCCTAATGATGTAAAAGCTGTAATATAACCTCTGGACTTTTTTTCTAACACTTCTTGATATAAATCCCAGTAATCTATTTGCCTTATTACGTACGCTTAGGCTTTTGCTGTTTTTTAAGGTTGCTGCTTACCATCCCCCCCAAGTCCTTCTCGCAATCTGTATGGCTAAGTTCTACGTTATTTAACTTATAAGTGCGGGTTATGGACCTCCCGAGCTTCAAAACCCTTTGCATTTATCTACATTGAACTGCATCTGCCACTTTTTCTACCACGAATTAAGTTTGTCTAAATCTTTGAAGTTCTATGACTTTCATGTTTGAATAATTATCCTACCTATCTTCGTGTCGTCGGAATTTGCTCATATCACTAGTAATTCCCTCATCAAGGTCATTGATATATATTATAAATAACAATGGGCCTAAGACTGATCCCTGTGGAACACCACTGTTACAAGTCCCCATTCGATTTAACCCCATTTATGCACACTCTCTGCTTCCTATTGGTGAGCCATGACTCGATCCATGACAGCACTTTTCCCCAATGCCATGAGCAGCCACTTTCTTTAACAGTCTCTGGTGCGGTACTCTATCAAAAGCCTTACTAAAGTCTAAATAAACAATATCGAATTCTTTATCGTGATCAACAGCCCAAAAGCTTTACTGAAGAAGGTTAATAAATTAGATAGGCAGGAACGGCCCTCGTGAATCCATGCTGGGTATCATTAATCAAATTATGGTTATCTAGATGGCTTCTAATAATATCAGCTATAATTGACTCTAGTAATTTGCCTACAATTATATAATCTCCAGTATTATTTTCAAATGACCACTTTATCAGGTTTAAAACCTATCTACCACACGAGGGTGATAAAGGGCCACATGTCACCTGTACACCACCAGTCAAGAATACTTTAATACCTAAAACAGTGTCTGATGTATACTCGGTGTATAGTATACATACACTGGGATTTACACCCTGAATGTATGCAGACAGATGTATATCACTGGTATACCAACGAGGTGATATATGAGACACGTCTTTACTTGTAGACGTTTCGCCATCTAGTGGCTTTATCAGTACTACATGGACATAATGTGAGACTGCAGATGTAGAGGAGACACCGCAGAGCGAAACGTCTACAAGACTGCAGAGCGAAATGTCTACAAGATACCCAGATATTAAACTTGTGTTTAATTGAACTAGCTGGATCGCTAGCTCACTCAGCTCACACACTGAGGTCCGGGGTTCGAATCTCCTCCGGTACAGCTGGAAAACATTAGGAAGTGTTTCCATAAGACACCTGCTGTCCATGTTCACCCATCAGTAAAATAGGTACCGGGTGTTAGTCGACTGGTGTGGGTTGCATCCTGGGACAAAACTGACTTAATTTGCGGGAAATGCTCAGCATAACAAGGACTTTCTATATAGTAGTATGTCATTGATGTCAACTGGGACTGTATACCTTGTACATTACTGTAGAAAATAAAGATATTATAGATAGTGACTTCTCAGAATATATAAATCTTCGGTTTAAACACACGCGCCACACACACACACACACACACACACACACACACACACACACACACACACACACACACACACACACACACACACACACACACACATATCAATAACAAAATATTAACTTTTTCTGGTATCTTACGAGTGCGATACATACAACGGGGCATAAAAAGATGAGTACCGTTCTTAATGAAGTTCAAGCAATTTGTAATCGACTAGGCCTCGTAATATCTTCCTAAAACAAAGATATTAACAAGCAAACGACATCCCCCACCCATCTATTTGCAGGGTGAAAACATTAGCTATGTTAAAACTTACAGATATCTTGGTGTAGATGTACCCTTTAACAAATCTACTATACCACAACTAAATAAAAAATGCAAAGATAGACTAAATGCTCTTAAAGCTGTTGGCTACAACCCCAACTATGGTGCTAATGTGAGAATCATGAGAATGATGTACATAGCCTATATTAGGTCCTTAATTGATTATGCTGCTCCCATGTTGATATTAGCTCGAGAAAGTTCTCTCCGACCCTTGAGTTAATGCAAAATGAAGCTCTCAGAATTATTCTTGGCTGTCCCAAATCTACAAAGGTTCTTAATATGAGGAAGGAGCTTGGTATTACTAGTATCAGTGATAGGATTGTTGAGATTAACACTGTACTTGGTATTGGAATGTTAAGAAATGAACCAGACACTGTCACAATGAATCTTACTAAATGTCTAGAAGTAAATACTCACAGATCTAAATGGATTTGAAAACATGCAATTACATTGTTTTACAACCTGCATGAATTGTATCACTGTAGGCAACAAGAGCATTTCACCCTCCATGGAAGATGTGTTCATTTAATATCACATACCTGCAAGTCCCTCCCAAGAAGCTCATTGCTAGTAATCCCTTCCTTAAATCACTTGTTAAAGCAACTGCTCAAGAAGAAATTTATCGCCTAGTTGGTAGTAATAAGTTATCTCAAGTTATATACACTGATGGATCTAAACAGGAGTCTTCTGGCAGGGCTGCATCTGCTCTGCTGCCACCTCCCTAGTTAAGAACAATAATAATTTTTTTTTTAACTAGGCATAAGAATTAACAATCGTCTACACTGCAAACTGAATTGTTTGCAATCCTTATGGCACTAAAGCTAACTTTTGACACTGAGCTTGACTCTATCATTATTACTGATTCTATGTCATCATTGAAGGCTCTTTACTCCTATAATGACTCTAACAGCATGCTCATTGGAGAAGCCAGGTATAGATACTCAAAATCCGGGACAAAGGAATTAAAGTACATTTGCTATGGATTCGTCACACATTGGATTTATCCTTCATGATAAAGTTGATATGTTAGCCAAGAAGAGCACCCATAAGGAGAATGTAGAATATAACTTTGGTATATCTGTGTCTAGCATTAGGGAAAAATATTAGAGAGAAATAAATAATGAAAATGATAGCTATAGGAATGCAGTTAGAAGCCTGAGTAGATCTATAACCCACTATGATAACATGAATGTAGATAAGTATGTTTATGGAGCAACTTGCAATGTGAACAGACTGACTGATGTTGTAGTGGCCAGGCTTAGGCTTGGCTACAAGTACTTTGGCAGTTTGGGAGACACACAGATGATGATCAAACTAAATGCAAATTATGTGATCAGGCATATGGTCACTGTCTTGAACACTATGTGCTGAATTGTCCACTTATTGAGGAATATAGAGATAGACAGTATAATAACCTATGTGACATGTCAAGATATCTTATTAGTGAAGGTAGGATACCACTTATTCTAAGCAAATTTCCTAAATTTGCTTGTAACAGATAAGTGAACTGTAGATATAAATCCAAATTAATTTCCATGAACGTGCCTATCTGTGCTCATGATAATGCGAGCACAGATGGGCATGTTTGTGGAGCAACTTGCAATGTGAACAGACTGACTGATGTTGTAGTGGACAGGCTTAGGCTTGGCTACAGGTACTTCTGACAGTTTGGGAGACACAGATGATGATCAAACTAAATGCAAATTATGTGATCAGGCATATGGTCACTGTCGTGAACACTATGTGCTTAATTGTGCACTTATTGAGGAATATAGAGATAGACAATATAACCTATGTGATATGTCAAGATATCTTATTCATGAAATAAGATACCTGCTTGTAACAGATAATTGAAATGTAGATATAAACCCAAATGTACAATTGTTAACCCTTTGGGGCCTAGTGCCTAGGCCTTTTGTGTATCCATATGCTCTTGCGCTACCGTCCACAGGATGGATATGGGGTGCACAATAAACTAGCCACTTCGGTGGCAAAATCTAATCTTACGAGTGCGCAATATTTACAGGGAACTATGTACAGCACCTTCAAGGTTTCATTTGCAGTCACACTAAGAAAGTTACAAGTTATCACCAGGAGATATTCAGAACACATGTGAATATATCAGATATTTGACCTGGGACGTAATATACAGATAAGTCCCCACGATCTAAGGGAATCCGGCTCTCTTACAACAGAGGACTTCCCAGCAATGTACCTTGAGCTGTAGCTCGGCTGCTACTGTCAGTAGTGGGGAGTGGTGACCTGACATAAGGTTGGTTACGTGACATACACTCAGAGGGTAAGTTCTTAACCACAAACTGGTTGTTACCAAGTGCTTCACATAGCACTCTTACACATAACCTAAATAATTTTACTATGTACATAAATTTACATGATTACATTTGGTAACTCACGTGAGGATCCAGATAATATTATACAGTCGGACTTGCTTATTTTAGCATTTAGTAAGCAAGTTCACAATATTAAGTGACATCGGCTCAAGATAACCAGGAGTAACAATATATATATATATATATATATATATATATATATATATATATATATATATATATATATATATATATATATATATATATATATATATATATATATATATTTGCAAAAATCACAGTAAACAGGTGATATCAAAATATGCAAGACAACCACTATGAAAAATAGAGGAATTCCAAGCGCTTTCGTGACTACTCACATTATCAAGGAACTATAACAGGAAACATGACAAGAAGGGCTTATATAAGGGGCGAGACTACACATCACAGTCACATCACACTAACAAAGACTACACCTCACAGTAGCGTAACATCGCACGACTCTGTGAAGAGGAACATAAGAAAGGACCTGAAACTCTTCCCAAGAATTAAGATTAGTCCAATTTATCATTAAATTCTTCCCAAATTTTATTAATTATAAATGAATCCAATTTATATAAACCAAAAGAAATATTCATATTATTTTCAAAACTGCTTTTAATGAAACATGATTCTATTATATTCCTCTCAACCATGGACTTGCTTGATACAACCTTCTCAGCATTTTGAAAATCAATTGGATGGTTAAAATCTCTCACATGAATAAATAGAGCATTAGAATCTTGTCCAGTTCTAATGCTATATTAATGTTGTTTTAATCTTAGTTCAAGACTTTTACCAGTTTGACCATAATAAACTTTATCGCATATTTTACAGGGAATCTTATAGACACATCCGTCAGCATTTTGGGGGAATTTTTTATCAAAAGTCTTTTACTGTATCAAGATTTTTAAATACAACTTTGATATTAAAATTCTTAAGAAAGGAAGGCATATCAACCAAGTTTTCATGGTAAGGAGAACCAACATATTTTTGGTTGAATAAGGTTGGTTGTCCCTTTGGATTGTAAAAGTATTCCTAGCTATTTTAAAAGATTTATCAATTATGTTTCTTGGGAATTTTAATATCAAAGTTGTATTTAAAAATCTTGATACAGTAAAAAGACTTTTGATAAAAAATTCCTCCCAAAATGCTGACGGATGTGTCTATAAGATTCCCTGTAAAATATGCGATCAAGTTTATTATGGTCAAACTGGTAAAAGTCTTGAACTAAGATTAAACAACATAAATATAGCATTAGAACTGGACAAGATTCTAATGCTCTATTTATTCATGTGAGAGATTTTAACCATCCAATTGATTTTCAAAATGCTGAGAAGGTTGTATCAAGCAAGTCCATGGTTGAGAGAAATATAATAGAATCATGTTTCATTAAAAGCAGTTTTGAAAATAATATGAATATTTCTTTTGGTTTATATAAATTGGATTCATTTATAATTAATAAAATTTGGGAAGAATTTAATGATAAATTGGACTAATCTTAATTCTTGGGAAGAGTTTCAGGTCCTTTCTTATGTTCCTCTTCACAGAGTCGTGAGATGTTACGCTAATGTGAGGTGTTGTCTTTGTTAGTGTGATGTGACTGTGAGGTGTAGTCTTGCCCCTTATATAAGCCCTTCTTGTCATGTTTCCTGTTATAGTTCCTTGATAATGTGAGTAGTCACGAAAGCGCTTGGAATTCCTCTATTTTTCATAGTGGTTGTCTTGCATATATATATATAATATATATATATATATATATATATATATATATATATATATATATATATATATATATATATATATATATATATATATATATATATAAAGTGTATATTGACTGGGATCAATACAAATATCACTGTTAAAAGCAATTTCCACAGTTCCATTCTCTCTTTTTCCCTCATTTCTCTCTCCTTTCCATCTCATTCCTTTTTAATTCCATTACCACCTCACCCATTCCTTTCCTTATTATTTTATCCATCTTCCTCCATTACCCCCAAAAATTATTTTTCCTTCAGCTGAGCAGCGTTCTGAAACACAGGAAAGCCAGAGGCAAAAATCCTGAAGTTCCTTCGTGCCCACATTACCTCTCCCACCTCTCCCGCCTCTCCCGCCTCTCCCGCCTCTAACGCCTCTCCCAGACTGCAGGTAAACAACGCTCACTGACAGCATTTGTTTCACGAAAGACCATTAGGGGAATTAGATTCTGTTCCTAATGACTAACTTAACTACTCGGGTTATAAGAGGGAGGGGGGGGGGAACTTATAAGTCTCAAGTGAGGTCAGTAGGAGGTAAGTTTAAAGCCTACACTTGCTCCTGCTTACCCCTCTGGCTTAGGTACTCCTTGCTAGGTAGGTCGTCTGGGTTTGTTAACATTGGTTACTAGGGAGGAGACGCAGGTATATTACCTACACTATACCTAGAGAGGGTTTCGGGGGTCAACGCCCCCGCTTCCCGGTCCACGACCAGACCTGTGACTACGTGGAAATGCGACGTTTCGCTCTGTGCACAGCTTGACCAAGTGTCACACAAAAATAACTCACATTTTATTTAAATATCATAAACAAAGTGAGAAAACAAACAAGAATATTTTAAATCAGTTATTAACCGCCAGTACATGACTTGTACACGTTGACATCACAGTGTACACGTTGACATCACAGTGTACACGTTGACATCACAGTGTACACGTTGACAACACAGTGTACACGTTGACAACACAGTGTACACGTTGACAACACAGTGTACACGTTGACATCACAGTGTACACGTTGACATCACAGTGTACACGTTGACATCACAGTGTACACGTTGACAACACAGTGTACACGTTGACATCACAGTGTACACGTTGACATCACAGTGTACACGTTGACATCACAGTGTACACGTTGACATCACAGTGTACACGTTGACATCACAATGTACACGTTGACATCACAGTGTACACGTTGACATCACAGTGTACACGTTGACATCACAATGTACACGTTGACATCACAATGTACACGTTGACAACACAATGTACACGTTGACATCACAGTGTACACGTTGACAACACAATGTACACGTTGACAACACAATGTACACGTTGACAACACAATGTACACGTTGACAACACAATGTACACGTTGACAACACAGTGTACACGTTGACAACACAATGTACACGTTGACAACACAATGTACACGTTGACATCACAGTGTACACGTTGACATCACAGTGTACACGTTGACAACACAGTGTACACGTTGACAACACAATGTACACGTTAACATCACAGTGTACACGTTGACATCACAGTGTACACGTTGACATCACAGTGTACACGTTGACAACACAATGTACACGTTAACATCACAGTGTACACGTTGACATCACAGTGTACACGTTGACATCACAGTGTACACGTTGACAACACAATGTACACGTTGACAACACAATGTACACGTTGACAACACAATGTACACGTTGACAACACAATGTACACGTTGACAACACAATGTACACGTTGACAACACAATGTACACGTTGACATCACAGTGTACACGTTGACATCACAGTGTACACGTTGACATCACAGTGTACACGTTGACATCACAGTGTACACGTTGACAACACAGTGTACACGTTGACAACACAGTGTACACGTTGACAACACAGTGTACACGTTGACATCACAGTGTACACGTTGACATCACAGTGTACACGTTGACATCACAGTGTACACGTTGACAACACAGTGTACACGTTGACATCACAGTGTACACGTTGACATCACAGTGTACACGTTGACATCACAGTGCACGTTGACATCACAGTGTACACGTTGACATCACACTGTACACGTTGACATCACAGTGTACACGTTGACATCACAGTGTACACGTTGACATCACAATGTACACGTTGACATCACAATGTACACGTTGACAACACAATGTACACGTTGACATCACAGTTGACACGTTGACAACACAATGTACACGTTGACAACACAATGTACACGTTGACAACACAATGTACACGTTGACAACACAATGTACACGTTGACAACACAGTGTACACGTTGACAACACAATGTACACGTTGACAACACAATGTACACGTTGACATCACAGTGTACACGTTGACATCACATGTACACGTTGACAACACAGTGTACACGTTGACAACACAATGTACACGTTAACATCACAGTGTACACGTTGACATCACAGTGTACACGTTGACATCACAGTGTACACGTTGACAACACAATGTACACGTTAACATCACAGTGTACACGTTGACATCACAGTGTACACGTTGACATCACAGTGTACACGTTGACAACACAATGTACACGTTGACAACACAATGTACACGTTGACAACACAATGTACACGTTGACAACACAATGTACACGTTGACAACACAAGTACAGTTTACAACACAATGA
>WNWK01029957.1:0-23913 GCA_009830355.1 Cherax destructor
TACTAACTTTTTCACTAAGGTGTTTGAGGAGGTAGATCATGGTAATGAATATGATATTGTGTATATGGACTTCAGTAAGGCTTTCGATAAAGTTCCACATCAGAGGCTACTGGGAAAACTTAAGGCACACGGAATAGGAGGAGAAATTTTTTCCTGGGTAGAGGCATGGTTGACAAATAGGCGGCAGAGAGTTTGCATAAATGGAGAGAAATCAGAATGGGGGCGCGTCTCAAGCGGTGTTCCACAGGGGTCAGTTTTGGGCCCCCTGTTGTTTACAATTTACATAAACGACATAGATGAGGGAATAAATAGTAACATAAGTAAATTTGCTGATGACACCAAAATAGGCCATCCAATTCATTCAAATGAGGACATTAGAGCACTCCAGGATGATTTGAATAGACTGATGCAGTGGTCGGAGAAGTGGCAGATGCAGTTTAATGTAAACAAATGCAAAGTTCTAAATGTTGGGCAGGACAATAACCATGCCACATATAAGCTGAATAATGTAGATCTTATTACTTGTGATTGCGAGAAGGATTTAGGAGTTCTGGTTAGTAGTAATCTGAAGCCAAGACAACAGTGCATAAGTGTTCGCAATAAAGCTAACAGAATCCTTGGCTTCATATCAAGAAGTATAAATAATAGAAGTCCTCAGATTGTTCTTCAACTCTATATATCTTTGGTTAGGCCTCATTTAGATTATGCTGCACAGTTCTGGTCACCGTATTACAGAATGGATATAAATGCACTGGAAAACGTACAAAGGAGGATGACAAAGTTGATCCCATGTATCAGAAATCTTCCCTATGAGGATAGACTGAGGGCCTTGAATCTGCACTCTCTAGAAAGACGTAGAATTAGGGGGGATATGATTGAGGTGTATAAATGGAAAACAGGAATAAATAAAGGGGATGTAAATAGCATGCTGAAAATATCCAGCCAAGACAGGACTCGCAGCAATGGTTTCAAGTTGGAAAAGTTCAGATTCAGGAAGGATATAGGAAAGCACTGGTTTGGTAATAGAGTTGTGGATGAGTGGAACAAACTCCCGAGTACCATCATAGATGCTAAGACGTTGTGTAGTTTTAAAAATAGGTTAGATAAATACATGGGTGGGTGTGGATGGGTGTGAGTTTGGACCTGACTAGCTTTTACTACCAGGTCAGTAGCTGTACTAATTCCTTAATTGGAAGTGACCTGACCAGGTGGTCGGCTGACCAGGTGGTAGGCTAGACAATTATATGAGTGGGTGCGGTTGGGTGTGAGTTGGTCCTGACTAGCTTGTGCTAGGTCAGATGCAGTGTTCCTTCCTTAAGTGAATGTAACCTGACCTGGCTGGGTCGGGGCATTGGCTTAAGCCGTTGGAGATTTGGACCTGCCTCGCATGGGCCAGTAGGCCTGCTGCAGTGTTCCTTCTTTCTTATGTTCTTCTTATGTTCTTATAACCCAGCAAAAGGCTGCAGTCAGAATGATAACAAATTCCCACTCTAGATAGCATACTCCACCATTATTCAAAGGCCTAAAACTACTCACCGTAAAGAACATTCACACTTATTCTTGTGCCTACTACATACATAAAACTCTACACTCAAACATAAACCCTCCGCTCAAAATTCTCCTCACCAACTTTAATAGGACCCATGGCCACAACACAAGACACAGATCGGTTTTTGATATACCCAGAGTCCATATCAACCTATGTAAAAATTCTATGCACATAAAGGGCCCCAGAATCTGGAATTCATTACCAGTCAATACTAAGATAACCTTGTCTGAAAATCAATTTAAGAAAACCACCTACTCACCCTAAACTAGATACTCATAACTGTAAACTACTTTAAAAAATGCTCAATATTATTTTCCTATATAATTTAAATTTTTACTAACATGTTACTATTATGTAACACCCTACTCAAGCCCAAACTAAATACGTAATCATATTATAAATTACTTTCAAAAATGCTCAATGTTATTTTCCTTAAGATAATCGCAATTTTATATTACCATCCTCCTAAACACGTTACAATGTAATATCATCATATTGTAATTTGAAATCAATTTTATAACTAGAAAAAACTCAATCAATTTCTCTAATATTATGTACGTAGTCTATAAGTCATTAGATTAAGCTGCCCCTAATGCCATGTGTCATGAGATCTTGTATATATAGTGGACCCCCGGCTAACGAAAAAACTTCATCCCAGAAGCCTGCTCAAGTGCCATTACCGAACGAATTTACTTCCTTAAGAAATAATGTCACGTAGGTTAGTCTATTTCAGATCCCCAAAAATACACTTCCACAAGCACTTACAACATTATACTTACATAATTGTACGATTTCCGGGGTGTTCGTTAGCCGGGGGTCCACTGTATTTCATCTCTTTGATAATACGACCTTGCTAGTATCTTCGTTATTAGCTAAATCGAAGCTACTGGATCTTGGTATTATTATTCTATTCATCCTTCATCATAAATCGGTATTATTTTACCAGAACGGTATATATTTAATATATCTGGGTATGAGTGTTATATGTAAAGCATGTAATTGCCAGTACGCAGTTCACGCATGTTGTTTGGTCGTGACGTCACAAGTTGGCGCCAAATGGTTAGTTATATCACCTGATCCATGACTTGTTGTGCACTAGGATTTGTCTAGGCAGTGTCTCACTTGACTTAGCAGAGAGAGCACCTATTCTCTGACTATGGATATTGTAGCAGTTCTCCCGCTATTAAGCTAGAGGCTTGTACCTAGCCTGGACGTGGGAATAAGCAGCCACTTGATCATTGGATTTTGATCCTCTTCAATGTGTTATCCGGAACTGTTCTACTGAGAGATACCCCAGTGAATTATCTTTGAAAAGACGGCCTTACAGAAACCGTCTTTGTGTTTATCTGTGCATTGTAGTATTTTCTTATTGAACTTCATTAATACTGAAGGTTCAGTGTTTAAGAATAATGTGTTAACTTCCTTAGAAACTTAAAGGAACCTTAAACAGTGTTCCAGTGCGCGGGGAGGCGCACAAGTGCATGGCAGGCGGACAGGTCTGGTACGTGGGCCGATATTCGGGGAAGGGCCGATAATCGGGGAAGGGCCGATAATCGGGCAAAAATTGGGCCGAAAAAAGCGATCGATTTTCGAGCAGGCCGATAATCAGACCGTTCGATTTCCGGGGGTCCACTGTACATTATTATTATACATACATATATTATTATTATTATTATATTATATTATTATACAGTGGACCCCCAGAAATCGGCCGGTCTGATTATCGGCCAGCTCGATTTTCGATCGCTTTTTTCAGCCCAACTTTTGCCCGATTATCGGCCGTTTCCCCGATTATCGGCCCGCGTACCAGACCTGTCCGCCTCCCCGCGAAGGCGTCGTGAGCCAGTCTAGCTTTGTTTATCCTTGAGTGAACATTACCCAGCGTGCTCATTCAAACATTTCACAATAATTTTATTGTGTTTATTGATTGTCACTGTGAAATATAAGTCACCATGGGTCCAAAGAAGCTTCCTAGTGGCACCCCTGTGGTAAAGAAAGTGAGGAACACCATCGAACTGAAGAAGGAGATACAGTGGACCGGTTTTCGTTGAAAATTCTTTCCAAAATGCTGTTTGAGTGCCGTTACCGAACGAATTTGTTCCCATTAGGACAAATGTAAATTAGATTAGTCATTTCAGACCCCCAAAAATACACTTACAAAAGCACTTACGAAAATACACTTACATAATTGTTCGAGTTTGGAGGTGAACGAAAACCGAGGGTCCACTGTAGTTGAAAAATATGAGAGTGGTGTACGTGTGGGGGAGCTTGCCAGGATGTACAACAAAAACAAATCAAATATCACCTCTATTCTGGCAAAGAGAAAAGAAATCAAGGAAGTTGATGTTGCAAAAGGTGTTAACATGTTTGCCAAAAATAGATAAAAAACAGTGGATGAGGTTGAGAAGTTGTTGGCGGTGTGGATCAACGAAAAACAGATAGCGGGTGATATTGTTTCCATGGCGATAATTTGTGAAAAGGCAAGGAAGTTGCACGCAGATCTTGTCAAGAAAATGCCTGCAACGAGTGCTGAAGTGAGTGATTTTAAGGTCAGCAAAGGCTGGTTTGACAGATTTAAGAAACGTAGTGGCATACACAGTGTTGTAAGGCATGGTGAGGCAGCCAGTTCAGACAAACGTGCTGCTGAAAATTTTGTGAGTGAATTTAAGGGGTTTGTAGACTCTGAAAAATTCAAACCCCAACAAGTGTTTAATTGTGATGAAACAGGCCTCTTTTGGAAGAAAATGCCAAAGAGGACCTACATTACTCAGGAGGAAAACGCACTGCCAGGACACAAGCCTATGAAAGACAGGCTAACTCTCATGTTGTGTAGTAATGCTAGTGAGGATTTTAAAGTGAAGCCTTTACTGGTGTATCACTCTGAAAATCCCAGAGTGTTCAAGAAACACAATGTCAACAAGAATAAATTGTGTGTGTTTTGGAAGGCTAACACTAAGGCATGGGTCACGAAGCAAATTTTCCTGGAATGGTTCACTGAAGTGTTTGGCCCCAATGTGAAAAAATACCTACAGGAAAAGAAATTGGGACTCAAGTGCCTCCTGGTACTGGACAATGCTCCTGCTCATCCTCACAACTTGGCAGACTTTTTGTCTGATGAGTTCAGTTTCATCACAGTGAAGTTCTTGCCTCCTAACACCACTCCTCTCATCCAGCCCATGGAAAAGCAGGTCATTTCTAACTTCAAAAAACTCTACACAAAAGCAGTGTTTCAAAAGTGCTTTGAAGTGACCTAAGACACTCAGTTGACCCTAAGAGAGTTCTGGAAAGATCACTTCAGTATCCTCCTTATAGGTAAGGCTTGGGAGGGAGTGACTTCCAGGATTTTGAACTCTACTTGGAGACAATTGTGGCCAGGTTGTGTCCAACAGAGGGATTTTGAAGGGTTTGAGGCTGACGCTGACCCTGGCGACCCTGTGCCTGTTGTGGAAGGTATTGTGGCATTGGGCAAGTCCCTGGGATTGGAGGTGAGTGGCGAGGATGTGGAAGAGTTATTGGAGGACCACAGGGAAGAGCTAACCACTGAAGAGCTGCAAGAGCTTCATCTGGAACAGCATCACACCACAGTAGAGGAAATTGATTCACAGGAGGAGGAAGATAGACTGGAGGTGCCTTCTTCACGGATTAAGGAAATTTGTTCAATGTGGAATGAGGTGCAAAGTTTCGTTGAACAATTTCACCCTGAGCAAGCTGAAATAAGCCATCTCTGCAACAAGTTCAGTGACAGAGCCATATTGCACTTCAGGAACATGTTAAAGAGGTGCCAGAACCAGAGGACTGTGGACAGTTATTTTGTGAGACGGGTCCAGTGACTCACAAGCTGGTCCTAGTGGCATTAAAAGACAAAAAAGGGAAGTAACCCCAGAGAGGGACTTGTTACCTGAAGTCCTTTTGGAGAGGGATTCCCCTTCCAAACAATGAGTGCTCCCTCCCCGTCTCCTCCTCCCTATCTTCCAAATGCCAGCAAGTCTCTTCAATAAAGGTAAGTAAATGTTATTTTAAATATTTATTATTATATGTTGTTATTATGTGTTGTTATTATGTTTTGTGTATGTAAAACTATTGTTAATCTTTAAAAAATGTATTTTTGTGAATATTTTTGGGTGTCTGGAACGGATTAATTGCATTTACATTATTTCTTTTGGGAAATAATGGTTCAGAAATCAGCCAGTTCGATTTTAGGCCTAGCTCTTGGAACGGATTATGGCCGATTTTCGAGGGTCCACTGTACTATTATTATTATTATTATCATTATGATTATTATTACAATATAAATAATTTGGAATTTTTATTCACACAAAAAATAGAAGATTTACTGCTATGCAGACTACTGCATTATTGTAATAATTGTATTAGTATTAGTAACCCATTCATGACTGCATATTGTTTACTCTTGAACATAGCCAAAGAATCTAGCATTTCTGCTACTTTGAGCTCAATTTCAAGGTACTTTTCGTCATGAAGCCAATAAAAATCATATCTATTTCTGTAATAAATCTTCCATTCTATCAAATGACACCAAAAAAAAAACGAGAATACAGCCATAAAAAACATACGAAAATACCGAAAATACTGTTAAAGTGAGGCTAATGCCTTAGAAGTGAACTCCGTTATTTATGGTCCGATTTCTTTCATTTTTGCACAAGTTTCAATAAGGTAGTCCAACAAACAACTGAGATCCAATTCCCTAGATCAAGAGCAAGAGCCCTTCACCAGCGTCAAGGAATCTCCCTTGAGGCCCGCTCGCATCTGGAAATTTCACTAGTGTCTGGAAGCAAAAAATCGACCGACTGACTGCTCGTATCCGGAAAAACTCGCACGTGGATGCACTCGTAAGTGGAGGTTCCACTGTATATTATATTATATTATATGTATATTATATTACCTTGATGTTGGCATATTATATAACATATTATGTGGGCTTAACCTTGATGTGGGCATAATATATATATGTATTATGTAGGCTTAACCTTGATGTGGGCATATTATATAACATATTATGTAAGCTTAACCTTGATGTGGGTATATAATAATAATATCTTTATTTACTACAAGTACATGTAGTACATACTACTATATAAACCCCCTTGTTATGCTGAGCATTTTTAGCAAATTAGGTCATTGTCCCAGGATGCGACCCACACCAGTCGGCTAACACCCAGGTACCCATTTTATACTGACGGGTGAACATGGACAACAGGTGTCTTAAGGAAACTCGTCCTAATGTTCCAGCAGTACCGGGGATTCGATCTCCGGACCTCAATGTGTGAGCAGAGTGCTTACTGTACTTGTTACTGTTACTTTAGTGTTACTTACTGTAAGAGTTCTGGTCATAGTCTTGCTCCAACTTCATTATTACTGTTACTTTGTTACAATTACTTAAGTGTTACTTACTGTGAGAGTTCTGGTCATAATCTTGCTCCACCTTCATGGTTGTTTCACCTCTCTTAACAGCCACCAGGATTTAACAAGTATTAACCATCAGTGGCAGGTGTGCACCAGGTTAATATTAACCAGTGTGCACCACAATACACCCGATAATAAAGGCAGGTGAGCAGGAAATAATTTGTTTGTAACCTGCAATGAAATAAACTAAAGATGGCAGGGGAAGACAGCTGCTGTTGCTGCAATGTTTACATCCGCCCACCTCAACATTCATGTCTGGCGTAAAACATTATTATTATTGTATTTATGAGGAAGAGGTAAACCCGTGGGAATGACGGAGCGTCTGGGACAGTGAGGGAATGTTACATTGAGGAGGAGAAGGAAGGTCCAGTTCCCTGGATCAAGAGCCACTAACAGCATTAATGAATCTCCCGTACATGACCAGGAGAAACATGCTTAAATATTTGATAATTATAATCATAATTATAATGATAATAATATTTATTTCAGCATGATACAATGTTTGTACAAAGGAGAATGACATTTGGGTGTACATGCTGAAAGTCCCTTTATATACAGAGCATTTGGGGTAAACTTAAAACTAACTTAAGATTAATAACACAATATAATATATTTACTACAAGTACATGTACAAGGTATACACAGGTCTAGCTGACATCAGTGACATACTTCTAACGGTGCTCTGTGGCCTGGAGGCAAAAGCTCTCGCTTCACACAGAGAGGGACAGGGTTCGATTCCCGGTGAAGGGGTAGAAACATCGGACGTGTTTCCTTACACCGGTTGTCTATGTTCACCCATCAGTAAAATGGGTACCTCAGTGTTAGTCGACTGGTGTGGGTCGCATCCTGGGATATACTGCCCTAAT
The DNA here is from genome assembly GCA_009830355.1 of Cherax destructor. NCBI lineage: Eukaryota > Metazoa > Arthropoda > Malacostraca > Decapoda > Parastacidae > Cherax > Cherax destructor. The sequence continues at coordinate 7,840 of WNWK01029957.1, forward strand.
TCGCCCGAAATGCTCTGCATGACAAGCGGCTTTATATAGTAGTAATTCATTAATGTCAGTTAGGCCTGTATACGGTGACAAAGGACACACTTGGGGTTGTTTCTGTTAGGACAGTCCCTGAAAACACGCTCACCAGAGCAGATAACATAAGAACATAAGAAAGGAGGAACACTGCAGCAGGCCTGTTGGCCCATACTAGGCAAATCCTTCACATTCCATCCCACTAACAGAATATTTGCTCAACCCAATATTCAATGCTTCCCAAGAATTTATCCAACTTAAATTTGAAACTACCCAAGGTCCTTGCTTCAATAACCCTACTAGGCAGACTGTTCCACTCATCAACTACCCTATTTCCAAACCAATACTTTCCTATATCCTTTCTAAATCTAAACTTATCTAATTTGAATCCATTATTGCGGGTTCTCTCTTGGAGAGATATCCTCAAGACCTTATTTATATTCCCTTTGTTAATACCCATTTTCCACTTGTATACCTCGATCATGTCTCCCCTCATTCTTCGTCTTACAAGTGAATGTAATTTTAGGGTCTTCAATCTTTATTCATACGGAAGAATGCTATGTATTAATTTAGTCATTCTACGCTGAATGTTTTCTAACGAATTAATATCCATTCTGTAATATGGAGACCAGAACTGAGCTGTGTAATCTAGGTGAGGCCTTACTAACGATGTATAAAGCTGTAATATAACCTCTGGACTTCTGTTGCTTACACTTCTTGATATAAATAAGAACATAAGAACATAAGAATGGAGGAACACTGCAGAAGGCCTACTGGCCCATACAAGGCAGGTCCTTATCAAAACCACCACTACCTAAGAATTTACTCCCGTACTCACGACACTAATCAAACCCAGCCCCTCCCACTCATATATTTGTCCAATCTCTTTTTAAAGCCACTCAAGGTCCTAGCCTCTATCACCCTACTCGGAAGATTGTTCCACGCATCTACAACTCTGTTCGAAAACCAGTACTTGTCTATATCCTTTCTAAATCTAAATTTATCCAATTTAAATCCGTTATTTCTGGTTCTTACTTGGTTCGATATCCTCAGTATTTTACTAATATCTCCCTTGTTTATGCCCATCATCCACTTATACACCTCGATGATATCTCCCCTCATTCTACGTCTCTCCAGAGAGTGGAGATTCAACGCTCTAAGTCTATCTTCATACGGGAGATTTCTTATACTGTAAATCATTTTAGTCATTCTTCTTTGTATGTTCTCCAATGAATCTATATCCATCCTGTAGTAAGGAGACCAAAACTGAGCTGCATAATCCAAATGAGGTCTCACTAGTGATGTATAGAGCTGTAAAATAACTTTTGGACTTCTGTTGCTTATACTTCTTGAAATATATCATAGTAATCTGTTAGCCTTATTGCGCACACTTAGGCACTGTTGTCTTGGCTTTAGATTTTTGCTTACAATGACTCCCAAGTCTTTTTCACATTTTGTATGATCAAGCTCTACTTCACCTAGTTTATAAATTCGAGGGATATTTTCATTACCAAGGACTAGCACCTTACACTTGTCCACATTGAACTTCATCTGCCACTTTTCAGACCAAGACATTAATTTGTCCAAATCCTCCTGGAGTTCACTGGTATCCTCCTCAGAATGAATCATACGGCCTATTTTTGTATCATCAGCAAATTTACTCATGTCACTTGCAATTCCTTCATCAAGGTCATTTATGTAAATTATGAACAACAATGGGCCTAAAACTGATCCTTGTGGAACGCCACTAGTGACTAATCCCCATTCAGATTTGACCCCATTAATGGAAACTCTCTGCTTTCTATTGGTAAGCTATGCCTCTATCCATGCTAGAACTTTACCTCCTATACCATGAGCTGCCACCTTTCTTATGAGTCTCTTGTGACGTACTCTATCGAAGGCCTTACTGAAATCCAAGTAAACTATATCATATTCTTTATCACTGTCTACTGCCTCAAATGTTTTATTGAAAAACGTCAGTAAATTTGTCAGGCAGGAACGACCTCTCGTGAACCCATGCTGAGATTCATTAATCAAATTATGTTCTTCAAGGTGACTTCTAATAATATCAGCTATAATTGACTAATAATTTGCCTACTATAGATGTGAGGCTTATTGGACGGTAATTTGATGGAATGGACTTATCCCCTGATTTGAATATAGGAACTACATTAGCTATCTTCCACATCTCTGGAACAACACCAGTCAGGATGGACGTATTAAACACATTCGTTAATGGCTTACTAAGTTCCTTGCATTCTTTATGTACTCTGGAAAACAACTCGTCGGGTCCCGGGGACTTATTTTGCTTCAGTTTATCTATCTGTTTGATAACCATGTCCCTCGTGACAGTAATATTAGTTAACTTGAATTCTTCAGGAACTGAATAATTGCTAATTTCTGGAATCTCATTTACGTCTTCTTGTGTAAAGACTGACAAAAAATAGTCATTAAATAGAGAACACATTTCCAATTCGTTATCCGTCAGCTGTCCATTCCCAATTTTCAGAGGTACTACCTTTTCCCTCACCTTCGTCCTTATTACGTACGCTTAGGCATTGCTGTCTTAGTTTAAGGTTACTGCTTACCATAACCCCTAAGTCCTTTTCGCAATCTGTATGGCTAAGTTCTACGTTATTTAACTTATAAGTGCTTGGGTTATGGACACTCCCGAGCTTCAGAACAAATTATTTTTTTGGCTGCTGCATTTATTTGTGTTATGACCAAACTCATAACACTTAAAACATTGTGTAACACTGCAAACCTTTCCATGGAGATTTGGTCTGGTGTACAACTGGTTCGAAAGCATTTCATACCATTTTGACATAATTTTGGCCCGATAAAGGGATTTATTAAACTTTTGGCAAATTTATATGCCATAAGATTGAGTCACTACTACAGGGTGGCCTGTACACGCGTCCGTCTTGTTCCGTGTTTTTTTTCATGTTTTTCGCGGTCTCCTTTACGTGCTAGAACCTTAAAACTGTGCCAGTGATCGTATAAGGTACATCCCTCCAGTGCTCGCAACAAACCAGGCAGAAAACAGTTATACAGAGTCAAAAACAAGGGAATTAGTGTGCCAGAACATAGTGCCATAAAGCCAGAGGGAACTTAAGTGCCGTGTGAAATATCAAACAGAACGTTTATTTGTCAGAGGAAGGAAAGTCTCCCTGAAAATAGGGTGAAGATAGATCTGTATAGTGAATATATCAGTGGTGCCGTAGTATACAGATAAGTTAATAGATGTTAAAGTGAAAACAAAGGCGGAAGTGTAGGCCTAACGAGTTTCGTGATTGAAATCAGTTGCCAGCGGCCGCCGGGTCCTTACCACGCAAGTCCAGGTGACAGAAGAGGGAATAATAGTGGAAAAGCGCTCGGCTTCCAGATGTTCCATATATAGGTTCGCAAGGACGGCACTAAGTGGCGATCCCATGGGTAGTCCGAAAGTTTGCTGAAAGAGTTGATTTTCGAAAGAGAAACATGTAAAACCCACACATAGTTCAACAAGATCGATGAAATCGCTGGCTGGAAGAGGAAGATCAAGCGAGTCGTCAATTTTTCTGTGCAAGAGATCAATAGCTTGTGTAGTAGGTACTTTGGTGAATAGGGATGTTACATCAAGGCTGGAGAGTTTCTTGTTCCTGATGTTGATGTTGCGAATGCGATTGAGAAGGTCACCAGAGTGTTTGAGATGTGCTGGACTAATAGTGCCCAAAAGTTTGGAGAGGTGTTTAGCGAGAATTCCTGAGAGTTTGTGGGGAGCACTGCCAATTCCCGAGGATATGGGCCTCAATGGGATACCTGGTTTGTGCGTCTTTGGCAGACCGTACATTCTGGCAAGTAGATCTGTTTGTGACTCGATAAAGCCCACTGCGTGGGCGAAACGTTGTCAATAAAGGATCACATTATACTGCTTATGTGTTTATCTTTCCACCCCATATCCATCCTGTGGACGGTAGCGCGAGAACATATGGATACACAAAAGGCCTAGGAACTAGGCCCCAAAAGGGTTAACAATTGTACATTTGGATTTATATCTACAGTTCACTTATCTGTTACAAGCAAATTTAGGAAATTTGCTTAGTATAACTGGTATCTCATTTTCATTAATAAGATTTCTTGACATGTCACATAGGTTATTATACTGTCTATCTCTGTATTCTTCAGTAAGTGGACAATTAAGCACATAGTGTTCAAGACTGTGACCATATGCCTGATCACATACTTTGCATTTAGTTTGATCATCATCTGTGTGTCTCCCAAACTGCCAGAAGTACTTGTAGCCAAGCCTAAGCCTGGCCACTACAACATCAGTCTGTTCACATTGCAAATGGCTCCATAAACATGCTTATCTATGTTCATGTTATCATAGTGGGTTATAGATCTACTCAGGCTTCTAACTGCATTCCTATAGCAATCGTTTTCATTATTTACTTCTCTCCTAATATTATTCCTAATGCTAGACACAGATATACCAAAGTTATATTCTACATTCTCCTTCTGGGTACTCTTCTTGGCTAACATATCAACTTTATCATGAAGGAGTAATCCAATGTGTGATGGGATCCATAGCAATTGTACATTAATTCCATCGCTCAACCTTGGAGTTGAGCGGACATGCGAACAACCTGCCTCTACCGGCGCCTTGTGACATTGTCGTTTTCACAACATGGCGCAGATGGGTCATCGCCGAGTAAACACAGTGTGTATTCAGATGATTCGTGGGGCTGTGTCGGGCCAGAATGCTCCTGTTCTACTGCCTGCCATTTTAAGAGACACCTTCGGATTGGAGAATGACGATTTTTGTATGGCATGGCTTTAAATGGTGCATATAGGATATTCGTTAAGCTTCACAATGCCGATGTATATGAGAGGGTCGTCGCTAGGTTTCAGGAGGTCCCTGTGGACGTGAACTCGGCAGTGATGGTGTGTCTTCACGACGTATCCAGGTACTACGTCTGGGTAAAAATTCAAAAAGTCCCATTTGAGGCGGATGAGTCTGATTTGAGGGCAGTTTTTGAAAGATATGGAACAGTACATACTGCAACGGTAGGAAGGTGGTCGGAAGGGATGTTTGAAGGTCTGCTGGAGGGAATGCTTATGTTAAAAATGACGTTACGCCATCCCATCCCATCCTACATACAGTTGGATGACTTCAGGACTCAAGTGATGGTTAACTACGCTGGGCAACGTTTCACCTGTAGGTTGTGTGGGGTCTATGACCATATGGCTGTGCAGTGTGGTAGACGGACGGGCCCAAAGGATGCTGGACGTCGACGGGACTCTTCAGTGCACCGTGAGGAGGAGAATGGGATGGAAAATCCTACGTTGAGTGTGGGTTGGAGTGCTGAGGTGGACAGGTCAGAGTCGTTAGAGGATGGCTGTGCGACCTTACCAGGGGTTACGGGTCCATCATGCCAGGACCCTGGAGACGTGGGAGGAGTGTCACCGGCTGATGAGAGGGTTGTGGAGGCCGCGTTTGCTATGGTGTTGCAGGACCTGTTGTGCGCCCCAGGTCAGCTGACTTGGAGTCGGCGGAGGACAGGGACGCTGAGGTGGTTGAACTCCCTGAGGCTCGTGCCTCGGCCGCAGGGCGGCTGCATCAAGTGGAGGCAGAGGTGAACATCGATAGCCTCCAGGAGGTGGGTATGGAGGAGGAAAGTGTGTCACGGAAGAGAGCAGCCCAATCTGATACGGATGAGCTAACACCGGCGCAACGTCCGGGCAAAAAGATGTGGGCAGACATAGCGAGGGGTGATGTTGGTGGTCCCAAGGGACAGAGACCCATGAAAGGTGGTTCCCGAGACTCTGGGGTGACCGTGGTGGTGCTCGGGGAAAAGGGGATCGAGCAGTGCCAGTGCCTAAAGGAAAACCCCCTCTGTCGGTTTCCAGTGCTTTACTGTGAATATTAATGGTTTGTGTGATGAGATGAAGCGTGAATGGTTTCGTGAGTATTTGGTGAGGTATAGTATAGACGTCGGTTTCCAGTGCTTTACTGTGAATATTAATGGTTTGTGTGATAAGATGAAGCGTGAATGGTTTCGTGAGTATTTGGTGAGGTATAGTATAGACGTGGTTTTTGTGCAGGAACATAACCACAAGCATGGATGTCAGTTACTGATAGAAGGATACACCGTTTACAATGATTTCGTGAGGGATGTGTTAGTTTATCACCTACGATCGCTATCTGCGATTGCAGAGGTAGGTAGTGATTGGAACTGTGTGACACGTCACGGGGACGTGGAACCGAGGGGGGTGGGGTATTCAGTTTTGCTGGGGGATCTGTTAAATGGTGTGGGGTTGGTGGATGTAGGGGGTGCTGCGTGGGAAGTAGAACACACATTCGTGAGAAGGGGATATACTGCAAGGCTGGACTGGTTATACGTGACTAGGAGAGTGGAAGTGAGGAGAATGCGTGTGTTGGATGTTGTTTTTTCGGACCACAGGGGGGGGGTTTGGTGGACTTGGGGTGGGAGGGACTACCTCGCAGGTACGGGAGTTATTGGAAATTAAATGTCCGGTTGCTTCAAGAGGGGGTGAGGAGGGATACGTTTGAGGGTTTGTGGGACAGGTTGTGGTCCGAGGTGCATGTGGATGGGGATTTGTTGATTTGGTGGGACAATGTGGCTAAGGGCAAGATAAGGGACTTCTATGTTAGACGGGGGAGGGAGGATAATCAGTTTGCGTATGGACTTATTAGGTATCTGGAGGGACAGTTAAGGGATTGTTATGGGAGAGGGGGTGGGAGTGCCGGTTACCCTGTTGTGGAAATAGAGGGGTTGAAGGATAATATTAGGGTTTTGCAAAATGAAAGGTTTGATGCAGCAAGGGTGGTGGGTGGGTTAGAGGAGGTGGTATGGGGTGACAGGCCATCGGCATGTGTCCTGCGAGGGCAGGCATGTCGGCGCAGAGCTACGGAAATAGTAGGGTTGTGTGTGCATGAGGCAATGGGGGTGTATAGGTGAGGCAAGAGTTGGTAACTACAGAGGGTATGGGGCTGTATGTGGATGGGTGGTATGGGTCGTATATGAGAAGTGGAGGTGTGCAGGAGGAAGCTTTAAGGTATATAGGAGGTTGGGTGCAATGTGGACTTGAGAGGGAGGATAGGGAGGGGTTGAGTGGTGATATTGTGGAGGATGAAGTATGAACTGCCTTGATGGGTATGAGCAGGGGTAAGGCACCAGGATTTTAGATTTTGCCACCGAAGTGGCTAGTTTATTGTGCACCCCATATCCATCCTGTGGATGGTAGTGCAAGAGCATATGGATACACAAAAGACCTAGGCACTAGGCCCCCAAAAGGGTTAAAAATTGTACATTTGGATTTACGTATATCTACATTTCACTTATCTGTTACAAGCAAATTTAGGAAATTTGCTTAGTATAACTGGTATCTTATTTTCATTAATAAGATATCTTGACATGTCACATAGGTTATTATACTGTCTATCTCTATATTCTTCAATAAGTGGACAATTAAGCCCATAGTGTTCAAAACAGTGACCATATGCCTGAACACATAATTTGCATTTAGTTTGATCATCATCTGTGTCTCCCAAACTGCCAGAAGTACCTGTAGCCAAGCCTAAGCCTGGCCACTACAACATCAGTCAGTCTGTTCACATTGCAAGTTGCTCCATAAACATGCCCATCTATGTTCATGTTATCATGAGCACAGATAGATTAGATTTTGCCACCGAAGTGGCTAGTTTATTGTGCACCCCATATCCATCCTGTGGACGGTAGCGCAAGAGCATATGGATACACAAAAGGCCTAGGAGCTAGGCCCCAAAAGGGTTAACAATTGTACATTTGGATCTATATCTACAGTTCACTTATCTGTTACAAGCAAATTTAGGAAATTTGCTTAGTATAACAGCTATCTTATTTTCATTAATAAGATATCTTGACAGGGATAGACGGATTGCTGAGTGACTTTTATATACAACATTGGGGAGTTTTAAAGGGGTTTTTAGTGAGGTTGTTAAATGTCATGAAGACGGGGGTGTCTTGGGGATTCACAGTCTATGGCTATTGTGGTTCTGGTGCCAAAGTTATTTGCAAAAATATTAGGCAATCAATTGAAAAGGATCATAGATAACGTTATTGTTGGGAGTCAATATGGGGTGCGCCGGGAAGTTCAATGTACATGGGGCATGGGGTCATTCGGGGGTTTATTGAGAGTAGGCAGGCAGAAGGAGGGGGGGTGTTAGCGCTGGATTGGAGGGCGGTGTATGATAGTGTGGAACGTGAAGCATTGTGGAGCATTATGAGGTGGCAGGGGTTTGGTAAGGAGATGGTGAGTTGGGTGCATACTTTGTACTGGGGAGCAAGTATGTGTGTGCAGGTGAATGGGAAAGTGGGGCAGCTTGTTAAGATGGGTAGGGGTTTACGTCAGGGTTGTCCACTATCGCAAATGTTGTTCGCATGCCTGCAGGACCCATTTTATAGGGCTGTAGAGGCGTCTGTGCGGGTGCAGGAAAGGGAGGATCTGGGTGTTGGGAGTCCTGGCATAGTGGGTTACGTGGATGACACAATGATTCTTGTGGAGAGGGGGGGATTAGAGCATGTAGGCAGGGTTGTCGAGGTTTTTGGGGAAGCGATGGGTATGAATGTAAATGAGGATAAGTTGAAATTCATGAGATTTGGGGACTGGGAGGGGATGGTGGGCGGGAAGGCTAGAGGGAGGTGGTGTTTAGTGTACCGGGTGAAGATTTGTGGTGTGGTGTATATGAGGGATGCGAGGGTGGTTAATTCGGAGGGTGTAGTACAGAGAATGTTGGGTAGATTAGATGGTTTGCGGCCGTCACATCTCACGCTGCACCAGCGGGTAATAGTGGTTAACGTGTTGCTATATAGTAAAATATGGCATGTGGCGGCATTGTACCCGTTGGTGCAGGTGGACGTTCAAAAGTTGTTGCTTAGGGTTTTTCGTTTTATTTGGGGATCGGGTTGTGATTGGTTAAGAAGGGGGGTGGTTACGCTCCCGTTACACCAGGGAGGGCTGGGGTTGATTCCCTTGGAATGCAGATTAAAGATGTGAAGTGAGGGTACCTGAGGGTGGTTGGGTAAGGGAGGATAGGCCTTCTGCATGAGGATATAAGGAGGTGGTAGGGAGGGTGGGATTTGAGGGAATGTGAGGACATGTTAAGGGTCTTACTAATTGTTAGGGATCTGACACATATGAGGGTCAGGACCATTGAGAAGGTGGTGAGGTCACGAGAGGTGGCAGGGGTGGAAGGGGTGTACCCTCTGTATGCTTGGAAGGATATTTGGGGGAGGTTAAGGAGATTGCGAGTTCGACCACGTGTGCAGGAGGTATTTTTCCAGTTTCTTCATGGGATCTTACCGTCGGGAGTGGTTTTACGTAATAGAGGCCTTAGGGTGGATGGGGTGTGTCAAGCTTGTGGGGAGGATGAAACTGCGTTTCATAGTGTATATTTTTGTGAGCGTTTAGGTGTCATGAGGGAATGGTTGGGGCGTGTGATTTGCTTAGTGGGGGAGGGTGGATTGTCGGTGTTGAGGGCGCTCAGTTTGGATGTGGGAGGAGTGGGGGTGGAGGTTCAGAGAGCAGTGGCATATGTGATAGCAGATTTAGTTTTCATTTCATGGGCTATGAGGGATAAAGTGGTTAGTGAACGACGGATGGCACTGGCCGCAGGCTTTTATAGAACGAAGTGCCGAAATAGGGACCTATATGGGGGGAGGTGAGTGAGGGATTTTCCTGTAGGTTACAGGAATTTCAACATGAGGGTCTTGTGGTCTTTGTGAATGTCAGGGGTATCCGACAGACTGGTCTCCTGGGGGGGGGTATTGTGAGATAATGACTGTGATTGCTGGGGCTCATGTGATTGTGCGTGAGGGATCGAGGTTAGTTAGCTTAAGGGATTGGGGAGGGGGGGTTTAGTTGTATGTGCTTGTATGCATGTAGTGTGAGGAAGGGCACATATTTTGTCCTGTTTGGGATTTGATGTGTGGTTTTGTATTTATGTCACGCTTGTGTCGTTTTGGGACATGGTCTTGTTGGTCTCGAGACCCATTGGGGTTCTCATAATGTATACAGTGTGATTGGGGTGTGCACTCTGTGGTGTAGGTTGTGTAGGGTGCATTGTATCTCTGCTCACAGGTGAGTCTTCAGCATCGGCAAGCAGGTGTGGCATCTGAGTGATGTGTCCTGCCAATGAATTATGTGTTTATCGTGATGTTGCTGTATTTCTGACAGTAGACACTGATTTAACGTATTGTAATGTAAGATATAATTTATACATGGTTCCTACGAGTTGTGGTTGTGTGTTTTATAGCCATTGCTCTTCTCATTTTGTAATGTATTGTGGGCATCCCTGGAGGATGTGGGTATGTTGGGCATGTGGCATCAACAGTTAGGATTATTTCGTAGGGAGTGTGTGAGGTGAGTTGGTATGACAGAGGTGTGGTCTGTAAGGGGGTTTTGTGTTAGTAGTGTGTGGTTGTGTCAAGTTATTACATTTATACTGTTTGCACCATAAATTTTGTTCCCTAAAAATTCTAATACCCCTGTGGAAAATATTGGTATTTTCCGAAAGTTGTAATTGATAAACTTTCCAATATGAACAGATATCCTTAATGTACCGCTGGTACATGGGGGTATGTAATAGAGAACCATCATACCAGCGGGGAGGAAGCGGGAAGAGGCTGGGCAGGGAGGAGGGAGAGGGGAATAGAATGGGGAGTGAGTGGACAGCCAGCCTACCCATCAGAGTTCAAGTCGGTATGGCCAGTAAAATTTGGAGATTCCGCCCGCCAAATCGGATTTAATTACCTCCTTTCGTAATGTGGAGGAATATCCAGGGAAGCGGCGAATATAAAGTGGGACAATCGGTCCAGGAGGTCCAGTAATCGGACAATAATTGTGAAATAAGGTGCCGCCGGCGAGTGACGCGGTCATAGGCCTATTTGAACTGAGTGAAATGACCATACGGCAGGATAAAGTCGTAACCCTGATGCGGGGGAGTTCATCTTAGAAGAGACTGAAATATATTCGATGAACTTTGGGAAATGGTGAAAATAGTGAAACCGAGTTGTAAATAATCAGGGGTTGATTGTACTGGGTGAGTCTGGCTTGGGTACGCCATACCCCGACCGCCATATTGGATGTGATTGAAATGAACTAACCTATCGCAAGTTATCTACTCGAAATTCAAGTATCGAGACTGTGAATGTGTATAAACTAGTGGGGCATTAAGCCAGGATACACGTAATATGTAAAGTTATACATATAAACAGTACAAACGGTCGGATTAGTGCGAGGATCTGATTCGCTACCCGACCAACCACATGTTAACGAACGCTCGGTCTCGTGGGCGTATAAGAGTGCACGGAAATTAACCTTCCTTGACTCGACGAGACAGCTAATACCATCGCGATCGAATCAGATCGCAGGAGGACGTCAACAACGGAACGACTCCCTCATCTAAAGCTAAGTACTCTGCTGTTTACTTTGTTATTGGCCAATGATATTGTTACGCACAGTAGATGTACTTTAGCTAGGTCAACGATCTACGATACACCGCTATGATGCTGTTAATTAGGTGAGTGTTGGTCATGTTAATTGAACTATGTGTTCTCTACCTCTTCTCCGTGTGATCAGTTGTTCAACAACCAATACAGTCCACTTAAATTTAACCTAACATAACTATAATAAATGATCTTCTCAGATTTATTTATACTGGTCCAGAGTGCAGTGGGCTAACAAGAATATTGAAGGTACCCCCTCGGTGCGGCCAGGAGCGGGTAAAGTTCTCACATACCTTAAAGGGAATGACTGCGGTAAAATTTATACGAGTCGGTCATCTCCCTGGGAGTTTGTTTATTGCTAGTGGCGGTGTCCCAGATAGACTTCTCTCACAATTCCCCACAACCCCCTTACCTGGAGTTTACCTGGAGAGAATTCCAGGGGTCAACGCCCCCACGGCCCGGTCTGTGACCAGGCCTCATGTTGGACCAGAGCCTGATCAACCAGGCTGTTACTGCTGGCCGCATGCAGTCCAACGTACGAACCACAGCTTGGCTGATCAGGTACCGACTTTAGGTGCCTGTCCAGTGCCTGCTTGAAGACAGCCAGGGGTTTGTTGGTAATCCCCCTGATGTATGCTGGGAGGCAGTTGAACAATCTTGGGCCCCTGACACTTATTGTGTTGTCCCTCAACGTGCTAGTGGCACCCCTGCTCTTCATTGGGGGGATGTTACATCGCCTGCCGAGTCTTTTGCTTTCGTAGGGAGTGATTTTCGTGTGCAAGTTTGGTACTAATCCCTTGAGAATTTTCCATGTGTATATAATAATGTATCTCTCCCGCCTGCGTTCTAGAGAGTACAGGTTTAGGAACTTCAAGCGTTCCCAGTAATTGAGGTAGTTTATCGCACTTATGCGTGCCGTGAAGGTTCTCTGCACATTTTCAAGGTCAGCAATTTCACCCGCCTTAAAAGGTGCAGTTAGTGTGCAGCAATATTCCAGCCTAGATAGAACAAGCGATCTGTAAAGTGTCAACATGGGCTTGGCATCCCTGGTTTTGAAGGTTCTCATTATCCATCCTGTCATTTTTCTAGCAGATGCAATTGCTACGGTGTTATGATCCTTGAAGGTGAGATCCTCTGACATGATCACTCCCAGGTCTTTGACATTAGTTTTTCGCTCTATTGTGTGGTTTGAATTAGTTTTGTACTCCGATGAGATTTTAATTTCTTCACTTTTTCCGTATGAGTAATTGAAATTTTATGCAGCCCATTTAAAGATTTGGTTTATGTCTGCTTGGAGTCTTTAGTTTGATATCTTTATTATGCACCCCATACCCATCCTGTGGGCGGTAGTCAAAAGATTACAGAGGTACATAATGGGTCCAGGAACTGGACCTCAAAGTTTGAGAGCTGAGCAAGTTACAAAGGTAATGAACTCAGATAGTCACAATCATGACAAGTTACAAAGGTATTTGCAGATTACAAAGGTATATATAGGGTCCAGAGACTGGGCCCCAAAGTTTTGATAGCTGAACAAGGTACAATGGTAATGAATTCACTAGTTACAAGGTAATGAATTATGTAAGTAAATTTACTTACGTCTGTACATGGTTGCAATCATGAACAAATTATAAATCAATGAGCAATCTATTAGTCTACACCCAGCCACAACTGTAATGAGTTATTGGTGCAAATTTTAATTGTTGGGTCACACACGCACACATATACATATACACACACACATACACACACACACACGTGGCAATGCTTTATTTACAAGGAGCAAAGTCAGGGTATTTTTCCAGAATGGTCTGTAATATACCACTGTGGATAAAATACTTTGACATATCTTGAACATTTCTGAGTGAGTTGTCGCTGAATTCATTAATTTTATCGCACTCCAGTACATAATGACGCAGGGTGTGACAATATCTTGCAGTGTTTTCAACGGTGGACACTGTCATACAGATTCGGGTGTCATCTGCAAAGGAAGACACAGCACTGTGGCTTATATCCCTGTCTATGTCCGATATGAGGATGAGGAACAAGATGGGAGCAAGTACTGTGCCTTGTGGAACAGAGCTTTTCACAGTAGCTGCCTCAGACTTTACTCTGTTGACTACTACTCTTTGTGTTCTACTTGTTAGGAAATTATAGATCCATCTACCAACTTTTCCTGTTATTCTTTTATAACGCATTTTGTGTGCTATTACACCATGGTCACACTTGTCAAAGGCTTTTGAAAAGTCTGTGTATATAACATCTGCATTTTGTTTGTCTTCTAGAGCATCCAGGACCTTGTCATAGTGGTCCAGTAGTTGGGACAAAAGGGAGCGGCCTGCTCTAAACCCATGCTGCCCTGGGTTGTGCAATTGATGAGTATCAAGATGAGTGGCGATCTTGCTTCTTAGAACCCTTTCAAAGATTTTTATGATATGGGACGTTAGCGCTATTGGTCTGTAGTTCTTTGCTATAGCTTTACTGCCCCCTTTGTGGAGTGGGGCTATGTCTGTTGTTTTTAGTAACTGCGGGACGACTCCAGTGTCCATGCTCCCTCTCCATAGGATGTTAAAAGCACGTGATAGGGGCTTCTTGCAGTTCTTGATGAACACGGAGTTCCATGAGTCTGGGCCTGGAGCGGAGTGCATGGGCATGTCATTTATTGCATTTTCGAAGTCATTTGGCGTCGTGGTTATGTCAGATAGGCATGCGTCTGTCAAGTTCTGTGGCACTCTCATAAAAAAATCCTTTAGGTCTTCGATTTTCAGTCTGGTTAGCGGCTCGCTAAAAACTGAGTCATACTGGAACTTAAGTAACTCACTCATTTCCTTGCTGTCATCTGTGTAGGACCCATCCCGTTTAAGTAGGGGCCCAATACTGGATGTTGTTCTCGACTTTGATTTTGCATAAGAAAAGAAATACTTTGGGTTTCTTTCAATTTCATTTATAGTTTTTTGTTCTTCCTGCGTTTCTTGATTCCTGTAGGATTCCTTCAGTTTTAATTCGATGTTTGCTATTTCTCTGACTAGTGTCTCCCTACGTATTTCAGATATATTGGCCTCCTGTAGCCGCTCCGTTATTCTTTGCCTTCGCCTGTATAAAGAGCGCCTCTCTCTTTCTAGCTTGCATCTTCTCCTCCTTTTCCTTAAGGGAATTTGCCTTGAGCAAACCTCTAGTGCCACAGAGTTTTTTTTTTTGGGCGAAAAGGTTAGGATCCGGGTGCTTAGGCAATCTTCCCAGTTTATATCATTTAGGGCTTTTTACTTGGTCCCACCTTTTGTTTTTGTTATTGAAGTTGGGAATTTTGGGGAAGGCTCCCTGGGGGCTGATCACATTTTGTTTATCTGGGGCCCCCCCATGCAGGCCCGGGCCCCTTTTTGTTGTGATTTTATATATTGTTTTTGATATGATGACATTTCGTATCAGATCATCATTGTTGGTGAAGATGAGGTCCAGCATTTCTAACATGGGTTTTACTATATGCTTTTAAGGTTAACTTGGAAAAAGATTTAAAAGTTCATGGTGAATTTTCATCTGAAAATGCCTCCTGGGGAAATTTTTAACCCCATTGTTTGAATGTTCCTCCATTTTAGGTGCCTGAGGTTGAAATCCCCAGTTGCAAGATGTTGGGGGCAGGGGCTTAAGATTTTCCAAAAGGGGAAATTTTCAAAGGGTTGGGGGTTGTTTAAAAGTTGCATCCGGGGGCCCTTTTAGACAAAAAAGATGGCCAGGTTTTTATTCTCGACCTTTATTGCTAATACTTTAACCATCATTTGGGGGGCATTTAGTAGTTCTGAACATATAATGACTCTTTTGATATACAAGCAACCCCCCTTTTTTTTGCCTGTTCACTCTGTCACACCCTTTTTAAAGGGTTTTAAACCCAGGGTCCATATTTCAGTCCAAGTGATTTTTTTGGGGGGTCTCTTGGGAAAACCGCAAACATAGCATTTGACTCTGTAAGCAGTCCAAAATGTAAGGTATCTTGTTTTTTGTTGGCTTTTAGACCCCGTATATTAGCAAAGATGAAGTAGTTGGATTGGTGGTATTGGTGGATGGGGACTTTTTTTCCTGACACTAATCTGTTTTATTGGAGTTGGGGCCATTGGCTGTGATTCCACTCCAGGGAAAAATTTCAGCTGGTGTACAACTGTCATTTTTGCAGGCTTTTTTTTCCCTTTCCCGGATAAAAAACCCCTCTCTCCGGGGGTGGCTGTTTCCCAGGTTTTGCCATGATCTGGATGTTCTGTGTCGCCTGTACCCTTTAAGTGGTATGCCTGGGGAAATAAGTTATAAATTTTCTTTCCTGAATTGGATGGGGGACATTTCCCCGGGGGGGAAAAAATTACAGGACGAGAGGTTGCATTTGATTTTTACCTTTTTTATTCAATTACTATTCTACCCATAGTCTTAATTTTAAAATTTTACTTTTTTATTCATTCTAACCCCATAGTCTTAATTTATATTTAATAACTACAAATCCTCTTTTATTATTATTACTTCTACTTTACCATATATCTACAACTTACCCATCATTGCCCCCCAACCCCATCTTAACCTATTA
>WNWK01029958.1:0-23912 GCA_009830355.1 Cherax destructor
AAGGACTAGTCTATTTTACATTATTCCTTATGGGGATAAATTCGTTTGGTAATGGCACTTGAACAGCATTCTCGAACGAAAAATATCGTAACTCGAGTACCACTGTACTTGTCCAATCTCTTTTCAAAGCCACCCAAGGTCCTAGCCTCTATCACCCTACTCAGAAAATTGTTCCACGCCTCTAGGTGTTCCATATACAAGTTAGCTAAGACGGCACTGATGGGGACCCCATTCCCATGCCGTATGTTTGTTTGTAGAGCCTGCTATTGAAAGAAAAACAGTTGAAATTAACACAGAGTTCAATAAAGTCAACAAAATCTCCGGGAGGTAGAGGAAGGTTAAGGTCCTGATTGACTTTACGTCGTAGAACATCGATGGCTTGTGTGGTAGGTACTTTAGTGAAGAGGACGTCACGTCCAAACTGCTTAGAGGCTGAACACTTCACCAACATCACCCTCTCAAGCATCACTTGGTTACGTTACTTGGACGACGTCCTCGTAATAACTCCCAAACGTTCTGATGTACAGAATCTTCAGGCAAGGCTCAACGCAGTTGAACCGCGATCCAGTTTACACTAGAAGAAGAGTCCAATGACAAGCTACTCTTTCTAGATGTCCTCATCCACAAAGTAGATAACAACCTAAGATTTCAAGTTTACCGGAAACCTACAAATAAAAATGATCTCACACACTTTTATTCCAGTCAAGATACTAAGACCAAAGAGGCATCATCATCAGATTTTTCCTAAGAGCTTACCGAATTTGCAGTCCTGATTTTCTTGACGAGGAATGTACATACATTCACCAAACCATCACTAATTTACATTTTCCTTCCTTTTTCATCAAAGATTGCAAGAGAGCTCTTCAGATCATTAATTATCCACGCACCAACACCACTCCAAACATAGTTATAATTCTTCCCAACAGCCAGGTTGCATCGAACATTTCTAAAGTATACAGTGGACCCTTGGTTAACTAAATTAATCCGGTCCAGGAGCTATTACTTAATCTGAATCTTTCGTAATCTGAAACCTTATTTCCCATAAGAAATAATGTAAATACAATTAATTCGTTCCACAAAAAAATAATCACTCAAAAAAAAAAAAACAATAACATTTACTTACCTTTATTGAAGAGTTGCAGGCATCTGGAAGGTAGAGTTGCTGACAGGGGCAGGGTGTTAATGGTTGGAAGGAAATCCTCCTCCAAAAGGACTTTAGGTAACAAGTCCCTCTCTGGGGTTACTTCCCTTCTTGGTCTTTTAATGCCACTAGGACCAGCTTGAGAGTCACTAGACCCCTGCCTTTTGAAGTAACTGTCCACAGTCCTCTGTTTCTGGCGACTCTTCAACACTTTTCTGAAGTACAACATGGCTCTGTCACTGAAGTGGTTGCACAGAAGGCTCATTTCAGCTTGCTCAGGGTGGTATCTTTCAACAAATGTCTGCAACCTACTCCACATAGAACACATTTCCTTAATCTCTGAAGATGGCACCTCCTTATCTCTCTCTCTCTCCTCCTGTGAAGCAATAACCTCAGCTGTGGTCTGTTGCTGTTCCAGATGAAGCTCTTGCAGCTCTTCAGTTGTTAGCTCTACCCTGTGGTCCTCCACCAACTCTTTCACATCCTCACCACTCACCTCCAACCCCAGGCAGTTCCCCAATGCCACAATATCTAACACAACATTTTCCAAAACAGGCCTGTTTCATCACAATTAAACACTTGTTGGGGGAGGAATTGTTCAGCCTCTACGAACCCCTTGAATTCCTGCATTTATTTTTCAGCTGCACGTTTGTCTGAGCTGGCTGCCTCACCATGCCTCACAACATTGTGTATGCCACTACGTTTCTTAAACTTCTCAAACCAGCCTTTGCTGGCTTTAAAATCACTCGCCTCACCACTGGTTCCAGGCATTGTCTTCACAAGATCTGCATGCAACTTCCTTGCCTTTTCACAAATTATCGCCATAGAAATACTATCACCCGCTAACTGTTTTTCATTGATCCACACCAACAACAACTTCTCAACCTCATCCACTATTTTCGATCTTTGTTTCATTAACAAATTAACCCCTTTTGCAACATTAGCTTCGTTGATCTCATTTCTCTGTGCCAGGATAGTGCCGATAGTAGATGGAGTTTTCTTGTACATCCTGGCAAGATCACTCAGATGTACACCACTCTCATATTTTTCTATGATTTCCTTCTTCAGTTCGATGGTGTTCCTCACTCTCTTTACCACAGGGGTGCCACTAGGAAGCTTCTTTGGACCCATGGTGACTTATTTGACAGTGACAATCACTAAACCACCAAAAAAGACACCAAATATATTGTGAATCTTTGAAAGAACGCACTAGGTAATGTTCTCTCAATGGTAAACAACGCTTCACTGGCGTCCTGCGCTTGCGCGGAGCAGGCAGACACGTCTAATACCTTTCGCTAACCGAGGAATTTTTTGCTAACCGATTACGAAAAAGCTTTCGTTTTCCGAGCTTTCGTTAATGGAACCTTTCATTAACAGAGGGTCCACTGTACTTGCTAAATCTAACACCAGAGTCGCCATCGCTTCCAGCTTTTCTAGTACCTCATTACTAGACAACATCTGGACTAATACTATAGCCCCTCTAAAATCAGGCATCATCACAGACAACACCACAGACCACTATCTGACCTTTCTCATAACTAATCTTGGTAAATTGCCCCTAGATACAGTAGACCCTCATTTAGCACGACTTTATGTTGCGCGTTTTGGGTATTACGCGATTGAAGAATTGCGGCACATTTTTATCTAACACGACGTAAACCTTATATTACGCGATTCGCTGGAGGGGAAAAATTTTGAGCCCGCGGTCGCCTGCAGTAGGTTAAACCATTGAGTCAGTGGGGGTCCTACTAAGGGTGGCTATGAGCCACAACAAGTGTTTAATGCTGACGAGACAAGTGTTTTCTGGAAGAAAATGCCAACATGAACTTATATCAGTCAGCAGAGAAAAGTGCACCAGGCTTCAAGACAGCAAAGGATCGCTTCACCTTGCTCCTTTTGGGTAATGCATCAGGTGATTTCAAGTGTAAGCCCATGGTTATTTACCGCTGTAAGAATCCTCATGCTTTGAGGAAAAGGGAATTTGTTTTTCCTTCCCACAAACTGTAAGTTTATTCAGGTATACAGAGATAGTTACATTGATTATCATACATAGCAGCATATGTGTAGAGAACCTAGGATAACCCAAAGTGTTATCCTAGAGAACCTAGGATAACCCAAAGTGTTATCCTAGAGAACCTAGGATAACCCAAAGTGTTATCCTAGAGAACCTAGGATAACCCAAAGTGTTATCCTAGAGAACCTAGGATAACCCAAAGTGTTATCCTAGAGAACCTAGGATAACCCAAAGTTTGGGTTATCCTAGGTTCACTACACATATGCTGCTATGTATGATAATCTTTGTAACTGTATCTGTGTATACCTGAATAAACTTATAGTTTGCAGGAAGAAAAACAACCATTCCTCAAGCAGCCGGTGCTAATGTTGTGGAACAGCTGGGAGACCACCCGCCTTCCCATGCTACCCCTCCCCAACAACACCCCACCATCCCAGCATTCGTATTCCATACGCGTCAAGCCAGCTGTGTTTGTCAAGAATAAGAGTGAATTGTGTTTTGATCTTTAAATTACTATATCTTGTATCTGCCAAGCAATCATGTCACCCAGTAGGCATACAAGTGTTGCTCAAAGTGGCAAGAAAATGTTTAAGCATTTATTAAGTCTTAGAAATAACGAAGAAAAGATATTAGACAAGACATAACCTGTGGCTGTAATGAAGTGTTACTTTGTACACACAAAAGATGTAAACATAAGTTTGTGTGACTAACTTACTGACTGACTGACTGGACTTACTGATGACTTGACTGAATGACTGACTGAATGACTTGACTGACTTACTGAATGTCTTGACTGACTTACTGAATGTCTTGACTGACTTACTGAATGTCTTGACTGACTTACTGAATGTCTTGACTGACTTACTGAATGTCTTGACTGACTTACTGAATGACTTGACTGACTTACTGAATGACTTGACTGACTTACTGAATGACTTTTGACTGACTTACTGAATGTCTTGACTGACTTACTGAATGTCTTGACTGACTTACTGAATGTCTTGACTGACTTACTGAATGTCTTGACTGACTTACTGAATGTCTTGACTGACTTACTGAATGTCTTGACTGACTTACTGAATGTCTTGACTGACTTACTGAATGTCTTGACTGACTTACTGAATGTCTTGACTGACTTACTGAATGACTTGAATGGACTTACTGAATGACTTGACTGACTGACTTACTGAATGACTTGACTGACTGACTTACTGAATGACTTGACTGACTGACTTACTGAATGACTTGACTGACTGACTTACTGAATGACTTGACTGACTGACTTACTGAATGACTGACTGACTGACTTACTGAATGTCTTGATCTGACTTACTGAATGTCTTGACTGACTTACTGAATGTCTTGACTGACTTACTGAATGTCTTGACTGACTTACTGAATGACTTGACTGACTGACTTACTAAATGACTTAACTGACTTACTGAATGGGCTGACTTACTGAATGACTTGACTGACTTACTGAATGACTTTATTAAAGTTAGAGACACTCAGTACAACCATCGACTTCAGTTCCAGAATCTCTACTATCCACCTCAGCCCAGTAGGGCCACAGCATAACTCTCCACTCTCTTCACAATCATCCACAAACATCAGCACCCACAATTTAAGGTAAATACTATTATTTCTGTTACATTTGTAGTCTTAAGCAGTAAAAACAACATAATACATCACGATAATGAACTACAATTACATATTCTCTTTTATATTTGTAAGATCTGTTGGTCTAAAAAAAACTTGTTTGGCTTTTTGGGGACTCTCAGGAACGTAACCCTATTTTTCCCATAAGTTCTTTTAATTATCTAACACGATTTTAGCTAACGCGACGTTTTCAGGAACGTAACTACCGTGCTAAATGAGGGCCTACTGTATTACAAAAGTTACCTTCAGACTACATAATGAGTCAGCTGTAAATAACTTTATAACAGCTATGATTAATATTGACTGGCATAATGAGTTAGAAACATATACAGATACTAATGAATGCATCAAGAATTTCCTTAACAAAACCCACCACCTCTATAACAAACATTGCCCTAAAAAAACTAAACAGATCACAGCTAAGAGACTTAACAATCCCTGGCTAACACCCAGCATCCTTAAATCCATTAACAAAAGGCACCAATATGAAAAACAATACAGATGGGGTCTAATAACCAGAGAACAATCCAAACGCTACTCATCAATCCTTACCAGCCTGATAAGGAGATCAAAAAAATTGTATTATGAGAACAGACTCCAGAACATAAAAGGTGATATGAAAAAGACCTGGAAGACCCTATCTGCAATTCTAGGAAATAATAAGATAGCGAAAAGCAACACCATCAAATTACCAAGAGCAGATGAACCCCTACTCTCACCTACTGAGACAGCAAACAGACTTAATGTTTTCTTCTCCACCATAGGAAAGAATCTAGCGAGTAAAATCCCAAGCTCAAACACCCGTCCAACAGACTACCTCACAAACACCTACCCTAATACGCTATTCCTAGCTCCTACCAACCCAATTGAAGTCTCGCTCATAATCAACACCCTTAAAAACAAGGCAGGAGACATAAACAGCCTACCAACTTTTATGTACAAAAAAGCTTCACAGGTACTGTCACCAATTATAGCAACACTATTTAATAAATCCACTGAAGCCTCTACCTTTCCATCAATTCTCAAAATAGCTAGGGTCACCCCGATCCACAAAGGAGGTGATCAAACAGACCTGAATAATTATAGACCAATTTCTAATTTACCATTGCTTTCTAAAATCTTCGAAAAATTCATTCATAGACAAATCTATTCCTACCTCGTCTCACACAATGTACTCAACCCCTGTCAATTTGGATTCAGGACAAACAAGAGCACAAACGATGCTATTACGCACATGTTGGAGTTAATATATACAGCACTTGAGAAAAAAGAAGTCCCACTGGGAATCTTCATTGATCTACGCAAAGCTTTTGATACAGTCGACCATGATTTACTGCTCACAAAATTAGCACACTATGGTATAAGGGGGCACCCACTCAACTACCTAAAGTCATACCTCACCAACAGAAGCCAATACGTGTACACAAATGGAGCGAACTCTTCCACACAACAAATTACAGTCGGAGTCCCTCAAGGAAGTGTCCTGGGGCCACTCCTATTCCTCATTTACATAAATGACCTACCGAATGCATCACAACTACTCAAACCCATTTTATTTGCAGATGACACAACATATGTCTTCTCTCACCCAAATCCAGTTATACTGGCCAACACTGTTAATGCCGAATTACAGAAAATATCAACATGGATGACGACTAACAAGCTTACTCTCAATACTGACAAGACCTACTTCATACAGTTTGGAAGCAAAGCCACAAATGTTCCACTTAACATAACACTCAATGGTACACCCATCACAAGACTCACAGAGGGAAAATTCCTAGGAATCCACCTTGACAGTAGCCTTAAATTCCAAACACATATACAGTAGGGCCCCACTTATACGGCAGGTTAGGTTCCAGGCTAGTGCCTTAAAGCAGACATCGCCGAAAAGCAGAACGCCATTTTTTTCCACTTCTAAATGCATATAAATGCCAGACAACAAGCTTACATTAACTTATATTAAGTTAGCAATAGCACTAGGCATTAAAAAACACAATAAAAAGTAAGATACACACAGAGTACACTTATTACTTACCTTAAAGTATTAACATTGGCTTAAAATAGTATGAACCAATTTATGAAAAGATCAGTAGTCATCCAAGCTTTTGAATTGGATTTATAATAAACAGGGAGGCTACCTTTTGCATAGTTCTTTAGGGCCCTAGGATTCTCTGAGTGATAAATTATCATAGGTTTTAACTTGCAAATCCCCAGCAGCATTAGCTCCTAGCAAGAGTGTTATTTGAAGACTCAGATGAGTCAAAGGGATGTTAGGAAGCATTTCTTCAGCCATAGAGTAGTCAGGAAGTGTAATAGTCTGGCAAGTGATGTAGTGGAGGCAGGAACCATACATAGCTTTAAGACGAGGTATGATAAAGATCATGGAGCAGGGAGAGAGAGGACCTAGTAGCGGTCAGTGAAGAGGCGGGGCCAGGAGCTGTCTCGACCCCTGCAACCACAATTAGGTGAGTACACTCTTGGGTTATCCTGGGTTTTCTACACATATGCTGCTATATGTAACTGTATTTGATGGCTATCTCAGCGATCAACATATACGTTGTTAGTAAGTTCATTCAGGTATACACAAATACAGTTACATAGATTATCATACATAGCAAATATGCGTAGACAACCTAGGATAACCCAAAAAAGTCAGTTCACTGAGTTTAATCATTTCTAACTTGGCACTTAAAGTAAGAAGCTTACGACTCCTCTTTTTATCACAACTAAGCTTAGACGCCATAGTCAATGAGAGCCAACTAGTAAACGAAAGAGTAAACGAGAGAGAGAACGAGATACGGAGTTCAGAGAAGGTAAAAAAACAAACTGAACAGGTAGTGGGTGATCACTCGGTCAGGCGAAATGAATGCGATTAATACGTGTCCACTTTCAGTTCATTCACATACGTTTGTAAGAGTTTGTGAGACTTTTACCTAAAAATAATTTTTTTATTATAATAATAATTACCTCACAATACAAATACTCTTATATTGTGTACAAGTTAGTACAAAATAAACAAACAGGAACACTCCCATTCTCATGCAACACACTATTTTTAGAGTTAATGATAGTATTACCATTATTATTATCATAATAAAAAATAAGTGCTAAACCCACAAGGGTCGTGAATAACTATATATAGAGTGAAGGCATATGAAAGGAATATTTTTCTACAGTTATCCCTCAATGTTTGACTAGAGAAAACGTAATTCTTCCGACTTCTACAAAGTCGCTTGGTAAACAAATATCATAATTGTCAATTTTTATTCTGTGGGTGCATGTATCATGTTTATATGCTATGTAACGCGTTTTTTAAATTATTTTGAAGAAAATATCATAGATGAATTAATGAAAATGTCTATATTAACGTAAAATAAGACATTTAATGTGCCCAAGAGTGATTATTATTAATATTACGTAATGTTTTCCCTCTGCCCGGCAACACCAAAGCATATAAACAGCATGTTTATATGCTATGTAGCATGTTTCTTATATAATTTTGAAGAAAAAATCATAGATGGATTAATGAAAATGTCTATATTAACGTAAAATAAGACATTTAATGTGCGCAAGAGTGATTATTATTAGTATTACGTAATGTTTTCCCTCCGCCCGGCAACCACACCTACATAGCATATAAACAGCATGTTTATATGCTATGTAACGTGTTTCTCATATAATTTTGAAGAATATATCATAGATGGATTAATGAAAATGTCTATACTGACGTAAAATTGGACATTTAATGTGCCCAAGAGTGATTATTACATAATAGAGAGATGTGCTCACGGAAAATGTAAACAAACCGGGTGGCACGCGCCGTATCTGAAAGACACTCGCTGTATACAAAAGTTTTGGTCATAATTTGAACTCGCCGTATGAACGGAACGCCGAAAGACGAAACGCCGAAAAGCGGGGCCCTACTGTACAACAAATTTCCAAGAAAATCTCGAAGACAGTAGGCATATTATCAAAGATACGCTATTATGTACCTCAATCAGCTCTCCTTGCACTATATCATTCACTTATCTACCCGTATCTCACCTATGGAATCTGTGCATGGGGATCAACAACGTTAAATCACCTTAGACCACTCATAACACAACAAAAGGCCGCAGTCAGAATGATAACAAATTCCCACTCTAGACAGCATACTCCACCAATATTCAAAAGTCTCAAACTACTCACCATAAAGAACATTCATACTTACTCTTGTGCCTACTACATATATAAAACTTTACACTCTAATATAAACCCTCTGCTCAAAACTCTCCTCACCAACTTTAATAGGACCCATGACCACAACATAAGACACAGATCACTTTTTGATATACCCCGTGTTCATATCAACCTATGTAAAAATTCTATGCACATAAAGGGCCCCAGAATCTGGAATTCATTACCAGTAAATATTAAGATAATCTTGTCTGAAAATCAATTTAAGACTCAACTCAAAAACCACCTACTCACCCAAAACTAAATGATTATACTATAAACTACTTTGAAAAATTCTCATTGTTACTTTTCTATACGATAATCTCAATTTTTAATAATATGTTACTATTATGTTACCCCCTACTCATATTATAAGTTAATGTCAAAAATGCTCAATGTTATTTTCCTTAAGATAATCTCAATTCCATATTATCATTCAAGAATCTTAACACCTGTAACAATCTAATATCTAATATCATTATATAATAATTTAAACAGTAAAATTTCATCATATTGTAATTTTGAAAATAATTTTTAACTAGAATAAACTCAATAAATTTCTCTAATATTAAGTACATAGTTTTTAAGGACTAGAATAAGCTGCCCCTAATGCCATGGCATGTCAGTGGCTCTCCTTGCACTCAATTTACATTGTAACTTCCGATACCCATGTAATCTGCAATGAAATAAAATTTGTTTGTTTGTTTGTTATAAAGGATCTAACCAGGGCAAAATCCAAGCACCATGAACCAGTCAACGCGGGGGTTTACACTATACCCTGTGGAGGCTGCGACAAGATTTATGTAGGAGAAACGGCAAGAAACCTCGAAACACGCCTCAAAGAACACATTAGTGCATGTAGGAATGATAACCTGAACAACGCCTGCGTACAACACCGAAATTCCACCAATCATCTCATGAAATTCAAAGACGCCCGATTAGTAATCAAAGAAACTGATTTCCGCAGATGCAAGTGCCTTGAATCAGCACTTATCGCTGTTTCTAACACAATTAAACAAAATAAAGGCAGCTTCACCATCTCTGAAGTCTTAGCAAGAATCCTCCTGAAAACAGTAAATCCTACCATCACATAACCTCTCCTGCTAATACCACACAAGCGCATCGTAGATGTGGAACACTGCTACAGGCCTTCTCTTTTCCAACCTCCTACAGAAATATTTGTCTAACCTGTTTTAATACTACCCAAGTACAGTGGACCCTTGAAAATCGTCTCCCTTGAGAATCGGCGAATTTGAAAATCATCCACTTTTTTCGGCAAAAAATGACTTGAAAATCGTCCATTTCCTTGAATATCGACGGTGGTCTGAAACGCGTCCGGGTGGTCTCCCTGCCGCCTGGGCACATAAACACCACATTGAGCGTCAGTGTGCCATTGTTTACCAGCAAGTGACCGCCACCCACGCATTCATACCATACATTTTGTCATTATTCCATTCGTTTTAGTGCTTGCAACTGCTAAATACGCCACCATGGACCCAAAGAAAGCTCCTAGTGCCAGCTCTTTGCTAAAGAATGCGAGAAACACGATAGAATTCAAGAAAGAACACACCAGACATGGTACTTCCCCACACCAGGCAATGTACTTCCCCACACCAGGCAGGGTACTTCCCCACACCAGGCAATGTACTTCCCCACACCAGGCAGGGTATTTCCCCACACCAGGCAATGTCCTTCCCCACACCAGGCAGGGTACTTCCCCACACCAGGCAGGGTACTTCCCAACACCATCTATGATATTTTCTTCGAAGTTATATAAGAAACATGTTACATATCATATAGCATATAAACATTGATACAATGTTTATATGCTATCGAGTGGTGAGTTGGGTGGAGAGTAAACAATGGAAATAAGTCACTCTGTCTGACTTTTTTGGGTTATCCTAGGTTCTCTACACATATGCTGCTATGTATAATAATAATAATAATAATAATAATAATAATAATAATAATAATAATAATAATTTTTATTTGGACATGATACAAAGAATTACATTTGGTCATTGAGATTACATGAGATGTACATGCCAAAAGCCCCTAGTATGCAGGGCATTTTGGGCAGACTTAAAATTAACTTAAAACTAGATTGTAAGAATTTTTGTAGATAGTATACAATGAGTAAAGGTGAGTATTTAAGCTATGAAATTTGAACATAGTTTTGTAATTTTGTCTTCATTATAAAATAAATTAAATCAGATTAAACAAATTAAAGCAATAATAATAATAAAATAATAAAAAGTTATGGTTGATAATTTATAAAATAAGTAAAGTTGCATATCTAAGTTTTAAAGTTTGAATATAAGTTGAACATATCAATTAATTGTAGCAAATTATTGTAGCAATGCAACTAATTGAGTGAGATAACAATTTAAAACAATTAATTGCATTGCAGTTAGTTTATGTGGTCATTATAATATAAGTGTTGTGGGAATAATTAGCTAAGTAAGTATTATTCATAACAGGTTTTACATGATAATGTATGTAAATGTATTTGTGTATACCTGAATAAACTTACTTACTTACTTACTCTGATGCAGCATTAGAGAAAACTGTAAATCTGGCATCTGGTGCAGTAACCACCCATCATACGCGTTTGTTTACAATTTTCGGCATGAATTATTCATTACTTCTCACTTTGTTTATGATGGCATCTAAAGGTAGTTGTTAGAAATTATTAAACTCAGCCATATTGGCTGTGTAGTGTAATATAGCTGTAGATAATATGGCTGTGTAGTGTAATAATATGGCTTGTAGTATAATAGGTGTAGGTAATAATATGGCTGTGTAAAGTGTAATAATATGGCTGTGTAGTGTAATAATATGGCTGTGTAAGCTGTAGTATAATATGGCTGTGTAGTGATAATATGGCTGTGTAGTGTATAATATGGCTGTGTATTTGTGTAATAATATGGCTGTGTAGTGTAATAATATGGCTGTGTATTTGTGTGTAATAATATGGCTGTGTAGTGTAATAATATGGGTGTGTGTGAAATGGCTGTATAATGGGTGTAGTGGCGGTGGGGCTACATACATGTACCTATGTCTACAGGCTTCCTACACTGAATTCCTACAAATAAATACTACACACCTCTCTTCCTACATTAAGACTAACAAATATTTTAAAGTAATGAATGTACTGTGACAGTAAAAGACAAAGAAGAGCAGTAACCCCGGAAAAGGACTTGGTACTTGAAGTCTATGGAAGGAATTCCTATTCCAAAATAGTAACTCTTAAATCCTCTACCCTCCTCCTGTCTTCCACATATCAACATCTCTTCAATAAAGGTAAATGTCAAGTTATTACTGTTTTATACTTCATGTCTCATTGTTCTCTCTTAGATAAATGTACATTTTACGTAAAAAAAAAAAATTTAAATACTTTTTGATGTCTGGAACGGATGCCTGAGCACCTAAGCCTGCTACTCCTGAGCACCTAACATCTGCTTCTGCATGAGCACCTAACACCTCACACAAAACACGTGAACACCTAACACACAACACCTGAGCACCTAACACCTCACACACTCAACACCTGAGCACCTCACACACTCAACACCTAAGTATACCTCACACACTCAACATCTGAGCACCTCACACACTCAACACCTGAGTATACCTCACACACTCAACATCTGAGCACCTCACACACTCAACACCTGAGCACCTCACACACAACACCTGAGCACCTACACACACAACACCTGAGCACCTCACACACTCAACACCTGAGTACCTCACACACTCAACATCTGAGCACCTCACACACTCAACACCTGAGCACCTCACACATACAACACCTGAGCACCTCACACACTCAACACCTGAGCACCTCACACCTCAACACCTGAGCACCTCACACACTCAACACCTGAGCACCTAACACACAACAACACCTAGAGCACCTCACACACTCAACACCTGAGCACCTACACCTACACACTCAACACCTGAGCACCTCACACACTCAACACCTGAGCACCTCACACACTCAACATCTGAGCACCTCACACACTCAACACCTGAGCACCTCACACATCAACATCTGAGCACCTCACACACTCAACACCTGAGCACCTACACACTCAACACCTGAGCACCTCACACACTCAACACCTGAGCACCTCACACACTCCAACACCTGAGCACCTCACACACTCAACACCTGAGCACCTCACACACTCAACACTGAGCACCTCACACACTCAACACCTGAGCACCTCACACACTCAACACCTGAGCACCTCACACACTCAACACCTGAGCACCTCACACACTCAACACCTGAGCACCTCACACACTCAACACCTGAGCACCTCACACACTCAACACCTGAGCACCTCACACACTCAACACCTGAGCACCTCACACCTCAACACCTGAGCACCCTCCACAACACGAGACTCACACACAACACTGAGCACCTCACACACTCAACACCTGAGCACCTCACACACTAACACCTGAGCACCTCACACACTCAACACCTGAGCACCTCACACACTCAACACCTGAGCACCTCACACACTCAACACCTGAGCACCTCACACACTCAACACCTGAGCACCTCACACACTCAACACCTGAGCACCTCACACACTCAACACCTGAGCACCTCACACATCAACACCTGAACCCACACCAACACTGAGCACCTCACACACTCAACACCTGAGCACCTCACACACTCAACACCTGAGCACCTCACACACTCAACACCTGAGCACCTCACACACTCAACACCTGAGCACCTCCACACTCAACACTGAGCACCTAAACCAACACTGAGCACCTCACACACTCAACACCTGAGCACCTCACACACTCAACACCTGAGCACCTCACACACTCAACACCTGAGCACCTCACACACTCAACACCTGAGCACCTCACACACTCAACACCTGAGCACTCACACTCACCTGAGCACCCACACTCAACACCTGAGCACCTCACACACTCAACACCTGAGCACCTACACACTCAACACCTGAGCACCTCACACACTCAACACCTGAGCACCTCCACACTCAACACCTGAGCACCTCACACTCAACAAGACACAGACATGATCATGTCTGGCGCTCGTCGCCTTAATACACTATATTTCAGCTCAAACTTCTATGTATCATCTAACACATGAATGTTGTATTGTAATAAAGGTAGGTGTCACTCACCGTGTTAGACACTGTTTATTGTTGACTTCATCACAGCCACCAGGAACAACACAAGTTGTTCTTCGTCTTTGTTGGGTTTATAAGAGTCACTGACAACTTACTCTGTATCGACTCCGGCTTCCCGGTGTTCACCCAACATTTGTTGATCAAAACTGAACCACGAATAATAATAATATCTTTATTTACTACAAATACATGTACAAGGTATACGGTCATAGCTGACATCAGTCACATACTACTATATAGAAAGCCACTTGTTATGCTGAGCATTTCCCGCAAATTAGGTCAGTTTTGTCCCAGGATGCGACACACAACAACTAACACCCAGGTACCCATTTTACTGATGGGGAACATAGACAACAGGTGTAAGGAAACACTTACAATGTTTCCACCCCTTGCCGGGAATCGAACCTGACCCTCACCGTGTGAAGTTTTTTTTTTTAGTTTAATACACACACAACCCGCACATATAAAAAAGAGAGGAGCTTACGACGACGTTTCGGTCCGACTTGGACCATTTACAAAGTCACACTAACATACAGGCGAACGAACGAACGAGTTCAGGTAAGATCCCAATGGGATGATCGGGGAAGACGGGACAGACGAAGAGTAGCACTGGAGAGGAGTGTTCTTAGTCGTAGAGATAGAGCCAGGGCTTAACCCAGCAGCTGAGGCGACCGTGGGATAGAGCTGGAGAGATCAGGACTTGGCTGGCGATGTGGGCAAGCTGTGCAGGCTGCATCATGGTGGTGGATGTGTAGAACTGGTCGGTAAATGGTTGCTGGAGATCGGCGAGAGGAGGGGAAGGCATGCTTCAATATGATTGGTCGTTAAGTATGCAGAGAGGAGACAGGATCATCGGTGATTGGTGGGTAGAAAACTCTTCATATCTGTGTTCTTGTTTAGTTTTACGTTCTTGTCGTAGAACCATTTTGAAGTCTTCTGAAAGCTGGTTTTGACAATACAGTAAGTTTGATCAAGGTTTTGTCTTTTCTAAGTCTTCAATTAGTGCTGTTTCAGTGTGGTGAGGGCAGCCAGGAGCAACAGTGTACTTGATACTACCATGACGCATGGAATAGACGGCCTGAGGTGCATATAGCGTCGGGGTGTGAGGATTATATTCAAACTCAATTCAAATTCAAATCCTTTATTTCATGTAATACAAGGTGGGGGGTACTTATAGTTATACATTAAAGTTGATATTACAAGATGGCCAATAATATGCCTAGGTATGCCTAGGCTTTTCAAGCAGTCTTATGATAGGTCTTACTCAATAGCTATACAATGGATATACAGATTGTAAGGTTAGGTTAGGTTTACAAAATTTAGGTACTGGAATTTAAACATTGAGAATTTAACAATTAGTATAAAAAGTTAGCAATTAGTTTATATATTAATGATAAAGGTGATATATTGGCATAATATAGATTCTATATTGGAGTATCTTAGGCAAACTTATGACTAGCTTAAGTATTATGGAGCAATAGTTGTATTAGAATTATGGTTAGAACTGTGCAAATTAAGGGGAATCACAGATATCAATAAGTGTATTTTGCTGTGGTTAGTAATGTGCAAATTAAGGAGAATCACAGATATCAATAAGTGTATTTTGCTGTGGATATGTGCAAGATAAAGTAGTTTTCGTATGGTTAACTACCGGTTGGGTGCGTAAGTGAGATAAGATGTTTTTAACGGTGCTTTTGAAAATGGAGGTTGTGTCTGCAGTTCTAGAGTTTTCAGGCAGGGAGTTCCAGATTTTAGGCCCTTTTATGCGCATTGAATTTTTGTATAGATTTAGTCGGACACGGGAATGTCAAAGAGATGTTTATGTCTGGTATTATGTCTATGGGTCCTGTCACAACTGTCAAGAAAGTGTTTTAGCTCAGGGTTAAAGTTGGAATTAATGGTTCTATAAATGTAGATAGCAGAGTAGTAAGTATGGATGTTCTGGACAGTGAGTAGGTTTAGGTCTTTGAAGAGTGGGGGTGTGCTGCCTAGCGTTGGATTGTGTGATAATTCTTACTGCGGCTTTTTGTTGGGTTATTATTGGCTTTAGGTGGGTAATTGCTGTTGATCCCCATGCACAAATGGCATATGTGAGGTAGGGATAGATGAGTGAGTAGTATAGTGTGAGTAGGGCTGATTGTGGTACATAATACCGTATCTTAGAGAGGATCCCCACAGTTTTGGACACTTTCTTTGTTATGTGTTGGATATGGGTGCTGAATTTCAGGCTGCTGTCAAGGTGAAGGCCCAGGAACTTGCCCTCGTTATGTCTAGCAATAGGTGTAGAGTTGATCTTAATGTTTAATTGTGGATCATCTGTTCTGTTGCCAAACATAATATAGAAGGTCTTATCAGTGTTGAGTGTAAGTTTATTGGCAGTCATCCATGTTGATATTTTTATTAATTCGTCGTTAACAATGGTATTAAGCGTGGCAAGGTTTGTGTGGGAGATGACATAAGTTGTATCGTCAGCAAAGAGTATTGGTTTCAAGTGTTGTGATACATTGGGAAGATCATTGATGTATAAGAGGAAGAGCAGGGGACCAAGGACACTTCCTGCGGTACGCCGGTGTCTAGTGGTAGTGTCGTGGAGGATGTGTCTTTAATAGTGACATACTGGTACCTATTAGTGAGGTAGGATTTGAGGTATGCTAGTGCATGACCTCTTATTCCATAGTGGTCAAGTTTGTGGAGTAGGATGCCGTGGTTTACTGTGTCAAAAGCTTTCCTTAAGTCAATAAAAAGTCCTAGTGGATATTCCTTATTTTCAAGTGCTGTGTAAAGCAGGTCTATCATTTTTACTATTGCATCGTTAGTGCTTTTATTTTCCTGAAGCCAAATTGGCAGGGGTTGAGTATGCTTTGTGTAGTTATAAACGAGTATAATCTCTTGTGCACAAGTTTCTCGAATATTTTGGATAGCAATGGTAGATTTGATATAGGCCTATAGTTATTTACGTCTGTAGGGTCACCACCTTTGTGTATTGGTGTAACCCTTGCTGTTTTGAGTAGTGTTGGGAAGGTGCTAGATTCTAATGATTTGTTAAAAAGTAAAGAAATAGGATATGAAAGGACATGAGCAGCTCGTTTGTATATTAAGGGTGGAACTTGAGACAGATGTCCTGATTTATTTTTAAGTGACTTGATTATCATGGAGACTTCAGTGGGTTCTGTAGGTGCAAGATATAAGGAGGATGGGAAATTCCCATCTAGGTAATCACTTGCTCGGGCATTGGTATCTGGAATTTTACTGGCAAGATTTGATCCTATAGTTGAAAAGAAGTCATTTATCTTGTTTACTGTATCAATAGGCTGTAGTGGTGTTTCGTTTGGTTTAGTTAGGACAATATCCCTATTTTTTTCAGTTTGTGGGTGCCCATAATCTGTGAGAGTGTTTTCCAGGTCTTTTTATATCTCCTCTTGTTTCAGTGAATCTGCTGGAGTAGTACAATTGTTTGGCTTTTTTATTAGTTTGGTGAGAACTGATGAATAGTGTTTAACAAACTCCTTATGTATGAATCCCCGTCTATATTGCTTCTCATATTGATGTTTCTTGTTAATGGATTTTAGTAAGTTGTTAGTTAGCCATGGGCAGCCTAACCGTTTATTCGTAATCTGTTTCATTTTTATAGGACAATGTTTGTTGTATAGTCTATGTAATTTATTAAGAAAGGTGTCTGTCCACTCATCGATACCCTTGGCATTTGGGAATTCTATAGCCCAGTCAACTGTGTCTAGCTCTGTTGTGAAGTTATTTATTGAAGCTTGGTCATGGAGTCGGAATGAAACTTTGGTGTATTCTAGGGGCGGTTTATTAATGTTTGTTAAGAGGAAGGTGGGGTAGTGGTCTGTGGTGCTGTCTGTTATTATCCCCGATTTAAGGGGGGCTAGGATATTGGTCCATATATGGTCGATTATGGTTGCACTCGTATCAGTAAGTCTAGTTGGTTTGGTTATTGTTGGTATGAGAAGTGTGTTGTTCATATTGTTGATGAAATCGGTTACTGGCTGGTCATCTGGTAGGCCAAGGTTGATGTTGAAGTCTCCAGCTAAGATAAGGTGGTGTTTGTTCAATTGGTTGTTTGTTATTTGCGTTTTTAGTTGATCGCTAAAACTTGGGATGTTTGTATGAGGCATCCGGTAAATGGCCCCGATGGTTATGGGAGTCTTAAGGTTTTGTGCAGTAAATTTAGCAAAAATATATTCTCCATATTCATCATTATAGCAATTGGTGTCACAGCAGGATATTTCATTAGAGTAATAGATTGCAATACCTCCCCGCTTGATGTGGTCTGCAGTTGTGTATTGCTGTGTATCCTGGCAGCGAGTAGATATCTATTGTATCCTGCTTAAGCCAGGTTTCAGTAAGGACAATACATGTGAAGGTTGTTTTTAGGGAACCAAGGAGGGCAAGGAGGTCATCATAGTGTTTGCTTAAGGATCGGACATTGTAGTTAAGAACTGTTATACTTTTAGTAGTGTTTAGGACAGTGTGGGCTTGTGATGCTGTGTAGTAGAGGCAGTTATTTTCCAGTAAATTTTGAATAGGTGTTCGATTAAATAGGTTTAGATCAGGGTCGACGTGATCATTCATCATTTAGGTTAAATAGTGATTTTGTTATATCATGTATAGTGTGGTGAGTTATAGTACTGATATCTGTTGTAAGGGATGTTTTGGTAAGTATATAACTAATGCACATTGGTCAAATAGAGTATAGTAACAAATAAACATAGTGGTCTTGGTATTGAGTATGTATTAAGCTAGTATGAAATAAAAAATTAGATATAAACTAATGAGATACAATTATCAAAAACAATGTAGCACCAATGAGTTTGGTATTGGTTATGTATTAAGCTAGAATGAAATATAGTACAGTAAAAAATTTCAAATTTGGTTAATCTATTAAGTTTATGTTACAAAATTGAGTAGCACCAATGAGTTTGGTGTTGGTTATTTAATAAGCTAGAAGGTAATTAGATATAAACTAATGAGATAAAATTACTTATAACAATGTAGCACCAATGAGTTTGGTAATGGTTATGTATTAGGCTAGAATGAAATAAAGTACAGTAAAAATTACAAATATAGATAAACTACTAAGTTTAAATTACAAAATTGTGAAGTATCAATGAGTTTGGTGTTGGTTATTCAATAAGCTAGAATGTAATTAGGTGTGTAGAAAGTGAGGGGTTCAGTTGGTCTGAATATTGTTTCCTCTTCCATTTCTTCAGGTCTTGGAGTATCTTGAGGTGGATTTTCAGGAGGGAGTGTCTTGGCTTTCTTGGCTTTTTGTGGTTGAGTTGGAGAAGGAGCAGGTGGTTCGTTAGTAGTAGCAGAGGAGGTGGAAGACACAGATGGGTCAGGTAAGGTTGCTGATTGGTCCACAGCGGTGGTGATGTTGGAAGTAGCTGATTGGCTGTTTCTTGGAGATGGAATTTCAGGTGTTGTGACATTGCCAAAATCTTTGGTGAGCTTCATGATGTCGGCAGATGGTGGAGAGTCTGGAAAAGAAAAGTTTGGCATATTATTCAATCGGAAGAGCTCGTTAATAACAGTGTTGAAGGAACCTGGTATCGCCATATTATGCATGTGTCCATATATCATACAGTAATGAATTTTCGTAGGTTCACAAGCTGGTGGAGCGGTGGTGGAGGGTTGGGTTGCTTTTAAAAGTTTTGTAGTGTCGTCCTGGAGTTTGGTGATGGCAGCATAAGTAGGTGACTTGGAAGGTGTCTTCTTCTGTTATGCTTCCTGTTTTTTCAGAATTTCTCGACGAGTGGGGCACTTTGCCGCGAGAGTATAATGATTGTTTTTGCAGTTGAGACACTTAAGTGGGGCAGTAGAAGTGCAAGTCTTGGAATCGTGTCCTTCAGACCCGCAGGTAGAGCAGAACTTTTGTTTTTGTGGGACAGTCTATAACTGCTGTCACTGTTAAACAGTCATGATAATGTGCAAATTGTAGGTGACCTTGAACCCACACATATCTATGGAGGCATCCTTGATCTGTGTCTTGGCTTCAACATTACTTCTGCCAGCTGTGAGTCTACCATTGTATCAGATATATCATCAGACCATTTCCCAAGGCTAACCTCACTAGATATAGGTAATACTATCCTTCCTGGTGGAATATTCAAACGGAAACGTTTTAATGTTCCCCCTGATCAACATGAGGACTTTGTTGCACATGTGACTGAATGGTATAATTCCTATGAGTGTTCCTCTGTTGAGACCTTTAACAATGACCTTGTGAGCAGTATTCAGAACTACTTAGAGCCGCCTCAAAAACCTCCTGGAACTGTTAACCCAACCAACTTCCATAACAATCATACCTCCTATAATAACCATACTTATTACAATGATCTTAAACTTCGAACACTGAAACGTACTGCTCGCAGAATAGGCCTAGCCTATAGAAAACATCGTACCCCTGGAATGCTGAGGCTCTTTCAAACTGCCCTTGCTGCTGCAAGAGAGCGTATGACAGAGCTGCGGCAAACTGACTGGGAAAATTTGTCAATGGTCTCAATGCTCACACCCCACTTAGCCGAGCATGGAGGGACATAAATAGAATTAAGGGTAACAGAACCGGTCAGATTGCACACCCTCATCCCTTACATAGGGCGAATGAGCTAGTCAGTGCTTGGGCTGTTACATCAAGCTATGAAAATCTTCCCAGTACCACACAGGCGAAATTAAATGACAAGTATGATGCTAGGGAGAGACTTGTTTGTTTTATGCTCAGCAAGGAAGATGACTGTAACATTCCTTTCACTGACTTTGAACTTGATGCAGCACTAACTAAAGGCAACTCCACGTCACCTGGTGAGGATGGTATTACCTACAATATACTAAGATTGCTGTGTCGAGTACCAGGCAATCCTTTACTCGAATTATACAACATGAGCTATGTAACTGGGGAGCTCCCTAAATCTTGGACCAACAGCCTCATCATTCCCATTCCTAAGCCCAATCAACAAAATTCATTTCGCCCAATATCTCTTACTAGCTGCTTATGTAAAACATTTGAGAGGATGATTCTTAATCGTCTCATGTACAGAATCAAACATTTTTGTCCCCCGGTTGCATGGTTTCATGCATGGAAGGAGTGTGCACCAATGCATAGCCACCTTTCTCACTCTGCACACTGACAGCTCATACACTACCTTCCTTGACCTTAAATCTGCTTTTGATGTTGCCAACAGACATGTAATCATTAGTGAACTTGCCAGAATGGATGTTGGAGGATGGCTTCTCCGCTGGATTAAAGGCTACCTGTCCAACAGAAAGTCTTCTGTGTTGTTCCAGGGGCATAGAAGTATAACTAAAGACTTTGAATTAGGAACCCCACAGGGAGGTGTGCTCAGTCCCACTCTATTCAATATTCTAATTAATGCCTTACTTAATGCTATGCCTAGCCAGCCCCATCATTATATGATCAGTTTTGCTGATGATATAATGATTCACACCACCGGATTCTCCAACACCCAAAACATCCTTAACCATGTACTAGCCTCGTGTCAAGACCTGGGGTTGATAATCTCTACTGATAAAACAAAGATACTCAATAGGCGTCCTCCTCGACAGAGAGGCACAGTTCGCCAGATCCAGTTGCATGATGGGTCTCTTTTAGAATATGTAAACAGATACAGGTATCTAGGCTTTGAGGTCCCACTACTTGGACCTGTTGTAACGAGACTTTGTCGTCAATACAAAGAAAGGCTGAGAGCACTTAGAGTTGTGGCAGGGTTTCACCCCAGGTATGGTGCTAATGTTAAAATTGTGAAAATGATGTATCTTGCTTATATTAAATCATTAGTTGATTATGCTGCCCCACTACTTGCTCTTGTGTCTGACTGGAAGCTTGGAAAAACTGCAGAACGAAGCAATGAGGATCATTTTAGGATGCCCTCGTACTGCCAAAATTTTAAATATGCAGAAAGAACTTGATATTCCAAGCATCAGAGATCGTGTTACTGAAAGAAATATCCTAATTGGGGTTAATATGCTCAGGCAAGCCCATTCAAACCCATGCACAGAAGCCCTCCAAACTTTCCTCAGCACTGGTGAACATCCCTCCAGTTGGATCGAAAAAAAACTGGAACCGACCTCCGCATGAATCAGATACATGATCTGTGGCAAGTAAGGCAACAGCGGCACTTCTCCGCTCCATGGAATATTACCCCATTCCAAACTACCATCCCTCCATTTCCCCCCAAACTACTTCTTAAATCACAACCAAAGCTTCGCCTTGAAGCCAAACATGATGCCTTAAACTGTATTGATAATTTAGCCAAACAGCACACTCTCTCACAAATTATTTACGTTGATGGTTCTGTTCACCAATCCACTGGTGCAGCTGGTAGTGCTGCTGTTGTCATACAGAGTGATGGCTCTCTTAAAGAAATTGGAGCACGCATCAATAACTGGGCCTCTACCCTTCAGACAGAACTGTTTGCCATACTCCTTGCACTCAAATGCGTCCATGTATCTAAGGTTAACTCTCTAATTGTAACTGATTCTCTGTCATCCATAAATGCTCTCAACTCATCAAGTATAACTTGTAGCATGCTCGTGTCAGAAGCCAGGCACAGGTATGGTAGGATTCTGGATAGTAGAGTCAGAGTGCACATGCTGTGGATTCCATCTCACATTGGTCTTCAGATGCATGATAGAACTGATAAATTGGCTAAGTTTTATGCTTTCAAAGAGGGGATAGATTACAATCTTGGCTTGTCAGTTAGCAGTTTGAGAACAATAATACGAAAAGAACTTCAACTGAATTTTATTGACTTAAGACTCAGGGAGTTTGACACCAGTCAGTCCATCTATCATCATTCTATCATGTAGGAGGAGCCACATGTCTATGGTGCATCCAACAAAATAAGCAGACTCTTGGATGTCACTACCGCCCGCCTCCGGCTGGGTTACAAGTATCTTTGGCAGGTTAAATCACCACCACCAGATGTAGACCAAACAAGATGTAAACTTTGCCAGTTGGATTATTGTCACACCCTGCGTCATTATGTACTGGAGTGCGATAAAATTAATGAATTCAGAGACTACTCATTCAGAAATGTTCAAGATATGTCAAAGTATTTTATCCACAGTGGTATATTACAGACCATTCTGGAAAATACCCTGACTTTGCTCCCTGTAAATAAAGCATTGACACGTGTGTGTGTGTGTGTGTGTGTGTATGTACATGTGTGTATGTGTATGTGTGTATGTATATACATGTATGCGTGTGTATGTGTATATGTATATGTGTGTGTGTGTGACCCAACAATTAAAATTTGCACCAATAACTCATTACAGTTGTGGCTGGGTGTAGACTAATAGATTGCTCATTGCTTTATAATTTGTTCATGAGTGCAACCATGTACAGACGTAAGTAAATTTACTTACATGATTCATTACCTTGTAACTAGTGAATTAATTACCATTGTACCTTGTTCAGCTATCAAACTTTGGGGCCCAGTCTCTGGACCCTATATATACCTCTGTAATCTGCAAATACCTTGTAACTTGTCATGATTGTGACCATCTGAGTTCATTACCTTTGTAACTTGCTCAGCTATCAAACTTTGAGGTCCAGTCCCTGGACCCATTATGTACCTCTGTAATCTTTTGACTACCGCCCACAGGATGGGTATGGGGTGCATAATAAAGATATCAAACTAAA
>WNWK01029959.1:0-23911 GCA_009830355.1 Cherax destructor
CTTATCCCCCATCAGTCAGTACAAGACCAACTTTATAATGTAGACAATTAAAAAATGGTGGAGGGCAGGAGGGGGAATTGAGGAAGTGAGGCCAGAAGTGACTACCAATGCAGACAGCTAAGCAAATACTGTATTTTACATTATACTGCAAGTCAGAAATATACAGCTTGAGTGAAAGCAAGTGAATATTTATGAAGGGCAAACATGGAGGGGTAAGGATATAACAGTTCACAGAGTCATTTGAGTTGTGATGTCTCTGCACTTCTGGCAACACAAGTATTCAAATAATTGAGGGTGAATTTTTTGTACATTTCTGGGTAACCCTTCCTTGGGAGACAGCAAGTGTTTAAAAATAAAAGTGAAGTCAGAATGCAGAAAACTGGTCATGACAGTTTTTGTGCAAGCTAGTGACTGATAAAGAACAAGAAAGTGTTTGAAAATTAGAAAGGGAAAACCATTTTCCCCTCTTAAGATACATCCTCAAACTATGGTTGCATATGTACATATTTCTTGCTTTGATATAAAATTCTTTAATGAATTTACATGTCCACAAACTGCTGCTATGGAATTGAAGTGAGGCCAGAAGTGACTACCAATGCAGACAGCTAAACAAATACAGTCATACCTCGGTTAACGATAAATTCGGTTAGCGATACATTTTTACGTCAAAATATTGACTCAGTTTACGATGATTGCTTCGGTTTACGATATTCGTCCAGGACGCGTCCGCGTGGCGCCCAGCTGTGCGGGCACTCCAAGGAGCGTCAGTGTGCTATTGTTTACAAGCGAGTGACCACCACCCACTCCACCCACGCATTCATACCAGTATATTGTCATTATTCCACTGTTTTTAGTGCTTGCAACTAGTAAATAAGCCACCATGGGCCCCAAGAAAGCTCCTAGTGCCAAGCTTGTGGTAAAGTGTAGCAGGGAGTGAAGCATTCATGCAGGGAGTGTAGCAGGCATGGAGGGAGTGTAACAGGCATGGAGGGAGTGTAGCAGGCATGGAGGGAGTGTAGCAGGCATGGAGGGAGTGTAGCAGGCATGGAGGGAGTGTAGCAGGCATGCATGGATTGTAACAGGCATGCATGGAGTGTAACAGGCATGCATGGAGTGTAACAGGCATGCATGGAGTGTAACAGGCATGCACGGTGTAGCAGGCATGCAGGTAGTGTAGCAGGCATCCATGTAGTGTAGAAGGCATGCAGGGAGTGTAGCAGGTATGCAGGGAGTGTAGCAGGTATGCAGGGAGTGTAGCAGGTATGCAGGGAGTGTAACAGGTATGCAGGGAGTGTAACAGGTATGCAGGGAGTGTAACAGGTATGCAGGGAGTGTAACAGGTATGCAGGGAGTGTAACAGGTATGCAGGGAGTGTAACAGGTATGCAGGGAGTGTAACAGGGATGCAGGGAGTGTAACAGGTATGCAGGAGTGTAACAGGTATGCAGGGAGTGTAACAGGTATGCAGGGAGTGTAACAGGTATGCAGGGAGTGTAACAGGTATGCAGGGAGTGTACCAGGTATGCAGGGAGTGTACCAGGTATGCAGGGAGTGTACCAGGTATCCAGGGAGTGTCACAGGCATGCAGGGAGTGTAGCAGGCATGCAGGGAGTGTAGCAGGCATGCAGGGAGTGTAGCAGGCATGCAGGGAGTGTAGCAGGCATGCAGGGAGTGTAGCAGGCATGCAGGGAGTGTAGCAGGCATGCAGGGAGTGTAGCAGTCAGGCAGGGAGTGTAACAGGCGGGCAGGGAGTGTAACAGACAGGCAGAGAGTGTAACAGGCAGGCAGGGAGTGTAACAGGCAGGCAGGGAGTGTAACAGGCAGGCAGGGAGTGTAACAGGCAGGCAGTGAGTGCAACAGGCAGGCAGGGAGTGTAACAGGCATGCAGGGAGTGTAACAGGCATGCAGGGAGTGTAACAGGCATGCAGGGAGTGTAACAGGCATGCAGGGAGTGTAACAGGCATGCAGGGAGTGTAACAGGCATGCAGGGAGTGTAGCATGTATGCAGGGAGTGTAGCAGGCATGCAGGGAGTGTAGCAGGCATGCAGGGAGTGTAGCAGGCATGCAGGGAGTGTAGCAGGCATGCAGGGAGTGTAGCCCGGAAGCCCCACGATGTTGGCTGGCGCTCAGCGCCGCCCCCCCGGAAGCCCAAAGCCCACGATGCTGGCTGGCGCTCAGCGCCGCCCCCCGGAAGCCCCACGATGCTGGCTGGCGCTCAACGCCGCCCCCCCCAAAAGCCCCACGATGCTAGCTGGCGCTCAACGCCGCCCCCCCAAAAGCCCCACGATGCAGGCTGGCGCTCAGCACCGCCCCCCGGAATCTCCACGATGCTGGCTGGCGCTCAGCGCCGCCCCTCGGAATCTCCACGATGCTGGCTGGTGCTCAGCGCCGCCCCCCCGGAAGCCCCAAGCCCACGATGCTGGCTGGCGCTCAGCGTCGCCCCCCGGAATCTCCACGATGCTGGCTGGCACTCAGCGCCGCCTTCCCCGGAAGCACCAAGATGCTGGCTGGCGCTCAGCGCCACCCCCCGGAAAGCCCACGATGTTGGCTGGCTCTCAGCGCTGCACCCCAGAAACTTCACAATGTTGGCTGGCTCTCAGCGCTGCCCCCCAGAAACTTCACAATGTTGGCTGGTGCTCAGCGCCGCACCCTGGAAACCCCACAAAGCTGGCTGGCTGGCACAGGGCCCCCCCCCCCCCCCAGAAACTTCATAATGCTAGTTGGTGCAGAGCACCCCCATCCCTCCGGAAACCCTAGAATACAATGCTGGATGGCGCTGCACAACTGGTAAACCCCACAAAGCTATCTGGCGCAGTGCGCCGCCAAACTGGAAACCCCAGTACTGGTGCAAGGCGTTCCCCCGGAAACCCCAGTACTGGTGCAAGGCGTTCCCCCGGAAACCCCAGTACTGGCGCAAGGCGCCCCTTAAGCAAGACGTGAAGAGAATTAGTAAGGCTCAACGATTTGATAAAGCTCTCTTCCTGTCCATCCACAAGCCTAATTCTCTTCCTGCATCCACAACCTTACTAACTCTCTTAATGTATCCACAAGTACTGGAGTTTATAGCATTTCGCGAGTCAGTATTCAGTA
Organism: Cherax destructor; assembly: GCA_009830355.1. Taxonomy (NCBI): domain Eukaryota; kingdom Metazoa; phylum Arthropoda; class Malacostraca; order Decapoda; family Parastacidae; genus Cherax; species Cherax destructor. The sequence goes on from WNWK01029959.1 coordinate 3,090, forward strand.
GCATTTATGTTTGCTAGTTTACCTCTTGCTTACCTGGAGTCTACATAGTTCCCTCGTCCTCTGCAAATATCCTCACTGTACACTAAATCAGTATTTAGCTTCTGTTGCTGGTACTACTTAATATGTTAACTTAAGTCACATTAACTTAAGGCCTAGAGCTATCAACACATCAGGAGCCTGTATGCAATGTTACAGAAAAGAGGTCTAAGCCAATACGATCACTTCATCAAAAGCGTTTCATGTGATCGCATTTGCTTGGACCTCTCTTTTTTGCAACACTGCAAGTTCCATATGTGTTGATTGCAACACGGAAAGCCGAGAGCTTTCATTCAACTCCCCCAGTGGTTATTTTGGATACAGATCAATTAATCTCCTGAGCTTGTTTACTACACGAGGGTAAATAAGTCTGCATGTCACCTGTTTACCACCAATCAACAACACTTTAATCCAAAAAATAGGGAGTTAAACTCTTATGTATACTGACATACACCTCTGGGAGTAAATATTCCGAGTAAACCCTTGAATAAAATAGTCAACCTACCTGTGAGGAGAGCAGAGTGAAATAACGACCGTTCCTTAGCCAGGTCGCAAAAAAAAAAAAAATGAATGAAAGTAACAAGAGGCGAGGCTACGTGTCACAAAGTTAATGACGTCAGTGAGGTTAAGAACCTGAATACCGGGTGGCGCAGTCACCATTGTTACTGATGTTCGTGCTGCTGTTACTGATGTTCGTGCTGCTTTTACTGATGTTCGTGCTGCTGTTACTGATGTTCGTGCTGCTGTTACTGATGTTCGTGCTGCTGTTACTGATGTTCGTGCTGATGTTACTGATGTTCGTGCTGCTGTTACTGATGCTCGTGCTGCTGTTACTGATGTTCGTGCTGCTGTTACTGATGCTCGTGCTGCTGTTACTGATGCTCGTGCTGCTGTTACTGATGCTCGTGCTGCTGTTACTGATGATCGTGCTGCTGTTACTGATGTTCGTGCTGCTGTTACTGATGTTCGTGCTGCTGTTACTGATGTTCGTGCTGCTGTTACTGATGTTCGTGCTGCTGTTACTGATGTTCGTGCTGCTGTTACTGATGCTCGTGCTGCTGTTACTGATGTTCGTGCTGCTGTTACTGATGCTCGTGCTGCTGTTACTGATGCTCGTGCTGCTGTTACTGATGTTCGTGCTGCTGTTACTGATGTTCGTGCTGCTGTTATTGATGTTCTTGCTGCTGTTACTGACGTTCGTGCTTCTGTTACTGATGCTCGTGCTGCTGTTACTGATGTTCGTGCTGCTGTTACTGATGTTCGTGCTGCTGTTACTGATGTTCGTGCTACTGTTACTGATGCTCGTGCTGCTGTTACTGATGTTCGTGCTGCTGTTACTGATGTTCGTGCTGCTGTTACTGATGCTCGTGCTGCTGTTACTGATGCTCGTGCTGATGTTACTGATGTTCGTGCTGCTGTTACTGATGTTCGTGCTGCTGTTACTGATGTTCGTGCTGCTATTACTGATGTTCGTGCTGCTGTTACTGATGTTCGTGCTGCTGTTACTGATGTTCGTGCTGCTGTTACTGATGTTCGTGCTGCTGTTACTGATGCTCGTGCTGCTGTTACTGATGCTCGTGCTGCTGTTACTGATGTTCGTGCTGCTGTTACTGATGTTCGTGCTGCTGTTACTGATGCTCGTGCTGCTGTTACTGATGCTCGTGCTGCTGTTACTGATGTTCGTGCTGTTGTTACTGATGTTCGTGCTGCTGTTACTGATGTTCGTGCTGCTGTTACTGATGTTCGTGCTGCTGTTACTGATGTTCGTGCTGCTGTTACTGATGTTCGTGCTGCTGTTACTGATGCTCGTGCTGCTGTTACTGATGCTCGTGCTGCTGTTACTGATGTTCGTGCTGCTGTTACTGATGTTCGTGCTGCTGTTATTGATGTTCTTGCTGCTGTTACTGACGTTCGTGCTTCTGTTACTGATGCTCGTGCTGCTGTTACTGATGCTCGTGCTGCTGTTACTGATGTTCGTGCTGCTGTTACTGATGTTCGTGCTGCTGTTACTGATGTTCGTGCTGCTGTTACTGATGTTCGTGCTGCTGTTACTGATGTTCGTGCTGCTGTTACTGATGCTCGTGCTGCTGTTACTGATGTTCGTGCTGCTGTTACTGATGCTCGTGCTGCTGTTACTGATGCTCGTGCTGATGTTACTGATGTTCGTGCTGCTGTTACTGATGTTCGTGCTGCTGTTACTGATGTTCGTGCTGATATTACTGATGTTCGTGCTGCTGTTACTGATGTTCGTGCTGCTGTTACTGATGTTCGTGCTGCTGTTACTGATGTTCGTGCTGCTGTTACTGATGCTCGTGCTGCTGTTACTGATGCTCGTGCTGCTGTTACTGATGTTCGTGCTGCTGTTACTGATATTCGTGCTGCTGTTACTGATGATCGTGCTGCTGTTACTGATGCTCGTGCTGCTGTTACTGATGTTCGTGCTGCTGTTACTGATGTTCGTGCTCTGTTACTGATGCTCGTGCTGCTGTTACTGATGTTCGTGCTGCTGTTACTGATGCTCGTGCTAGCTGTTACTGATGTTCGTGCTGCTGTTACTGATGTTCGTGCTGCTGTTACTGATGTTCGTGCTGCTGTTACTGATGTTCGTGCTGCTGTTACTGATGCTCGTGCTCTGTTACTGATGTTCGTGCTGCTGTTACTGATGTTCGTGCTGCTGTTACTGATGTTCGTGCTGCTGTTACTGATGTTCGTGCTGCTGTTACTGATGCTCGTGCTGCTGTTACTGATGCTCGTGCTGCTGTTACTGATGTTCGTGCTGCTGTTACTGATGTTCGTAATGCTGTTACTGATCTTCGTGCTGCTGTTACTGATGTTCGTGCTGCTGTTACTGATCTTCGTGCTGCTGTTACTGATGTTCGTGCTGCTGTTACTGATGTTCGTAGCTGCTTGTTCTGATGTTCGTGCTGCTGTTACTGATGCTCGTGCTGCTGTTACTGATGTTCGTGCTGCTGTTACTGATGCTTCGTGCTGCTGTTACTGATGTCTCGTGCTGCTGTTACTGATGTTCGTGCTGCTGTTACTGATGTTCGTGCTGCTGTTACTGATGTTCGTGCTGCTGTTACTGACGTTCGTGCTTCTGTTACTGATGCTCGTGCTGCTGATACTGATGTTCGTGCTGCTGTTACTGATGTTCGTGCTGCTGTTACTGATGTTCGTGCTGCTGTTACTGATGCTCGTGCTGCTGTTACTGATGTTCGTGCTGCTGTTACTGATGTTCGTGCTGCTGTTACTGATGTTCGTGCTGCTGTTACTGATGTTCGTGCTGCTGTTACTGATGTTCGTGCTGCTGTTACTGACGTTCGTGCTTCTGTTACTGATACTCGTTCTGCTGTTACTGATGTTCGTGCTGCTGTTACTGATGTTCGTGCTGCTGTTACTGATGCTCGTGCTGCTGTTACTGATGCTCGTGCTGCTGTTACTGACGTTCGTGCTGTTGTTACTGATGCTCGTGCTGCTGTTTGTGCTGAAGTTGTTGATGCTGTTGTTGTTCATGGTGAAATTGTTGACTGTTGCTGTTGGTTTTTTCCATTGTTACTGTTGGTTTAACGACTGTTGCTGTTATTGTTTTTATAGATGTTGATTTTGCTGTTATTTCTGTTTGTTATTGTTGCAATTCCTGCTGTTGCTGTTGTAGCTTTTCTTGTTTTTTGTGGATGTTGCATGTTTTGCTTCACTCATCGCCATCACCATCATCATAATCATCATCATTACCATCATCATAATCATCATTATCATCACCATCATCATCATCAGATGGGTTAACTGGGTTGACTCAGCCACTAAATTAGTTTCTTTTCATACAGTTAGAATTTCTGTTTTACTGACTTATTCTCTCTCTCGTGCATGTCATAAATTCATTCTCAAATTATGCTGTTCTCGTTATTGTACCAAGATCAGTGTAACCCACCAAAGTCAGTGTAACCCACTAAGGTCAGTGTGACCCACCAAGGTCAGGGAGTTCCTAAAAGGTCAGGGTGACTTACCAAGGTCAGGATGACCACACTCCACATTCACAGACCCCGCCCCACCTTATACAGTAGACTCCCATAACACTCTGCCAGGTCTCCCAATCCATCAACCTCCCAAAAACCATCCAGAACACAGTGTTGGAAAAGAAGCTGAAGGTATTGTACACCAACCCAAGTGGAATAACTAATAAATGTGAGGAGTGGAAAGAAGGAATTATAGAGGTATCACCAGACACCATAGCTCTCACGAAAACCAAGCTCACAGTAATAACAGATGCCGTCTTTCCAACTGGATATCAGATTCCGAGGAAAGACAGAGAGAACAGAGGGGGTGGAGGAGTGGCACTGCTTATCAAAAGCAAGTGGAGTTTTGAGGAGTTGGAAGTAGGGGACACAGGAAAAGCACTCTATGTCCGTGATCATTTAAATTGTTGCATAAAACAGGTATAAAGTCTGAAAAAACACATACAGAGTCTGTCTGGATAGAATTTTCAGAGGGGTCTGAAAAATTGATTTTAGGCGTGATTTACCGTCCTCCAAACTTAGATAGGGAACAAGGGAGACTACTTTGGGAGGAAATTGTTAAGGCCACAAGGCACGATAACGTCGTAATTCTAGGGGACTTTAACTTTAGTCAGATTGATTGGAATTTCTTGACAGGGAATTTAGAATCTAACGACTTTTTAGAAGTAGTTCAGGATTGCTTTTTGAAGCAGTTTGTGACAGAACCTACAAGGGGAAATAACCTACTTGACTTGGTTCTGGCAAGAAAGGAGACCCTTGATAATAATTTAAAAATTACAGAGGAACTCGGTTCAAGCGACCACAAGTCAATTACCTTTAGCATTGAATGGATGTGTAATAGTAGGGATAATTCAGTAATGGTCCCAGATTTTCGCTTAGCAGATTATAATGGACTTAGAGAACACTTATCAACTGTGGACTGGGGTAATGAAGAGAGCTATCAATATGACAGTTTTCTTAACACTATACAGGCTGCCCAAAGAACATTTATCCCGTATAAAGAAATTAGATCAAGTAGAAATGACCCAAAATGGATGAATAATAGGCTCAAATATCTTTTAGGGCAGAAGAAAGGAATTTATAGGCGCATAAAAAGAGGTGAGGGTCATCTTATAAATCAGTATACTGACATTAAGAGGGACGTTAAAAAGGGGATAAGAAAAGCTAAACGAGACTATGAAATTAAAGTTGCTAGGGATTCAAAAACTAACCCAAAAAGATTTTTCCAGGTTTATAGAACAAAACTTAGGGATAAGATAGGTCCCCTTAAAAATAACTCTGGGCATCTTACTGACAAGGAGAATGATATGTGCTCTATTTTTAATAATTATTTTCTCTCGGTTTTCACACAGGAAGACACTAATAATATCCCAGTAATTAATTTTTACAGAGGCCCAGAAGAAGATAAATTATGTAATATCACAGTCACTAGCGAAATGGTTATGAAACAAGTAGACTGACTGAAACAAAATAAATCGCCGGGTCCTGATGAGCTTTTTGCAAGGGTTCTTAAGGAATGCAAAATGGAACTCTGTGAACCATTATCTAACATTTTTAATTTATCTCTTTAAACAGGTGTAGTGTCTGATATGTGGAAGATGGCTAATGTAATTCCTATTTTTAAAGCAGGGGACAAGTCACTACCGTCAAATTACCGCCCAATAAGCCTGACCTCAATTGTAGGCAAATTACTAGAGTCAATTATAGCTGATATTATTAGAAGCCATCCAGTGCATAGTATCCAACTAGAAACGGATTTTCTCAAACCACGTGACCGGTTATAAACGACTAGAAAAAGCTTTCGGCTGGCTATTATATCTTCAAATTTCATACCTGCTTTGGAGAACACAGTACTTTATCCACGACGCTAGACCCCGGATAAGTATGGGAGCCTAGCCGTAGCTAGACAATGTTTTCCCATAGCCCTGAGCACTAAGCTCGTTTTCAATTATTTCATCAAATCCTGCCACATGCAGTAAAACAACGAAAGAGATTTGAAATGCTTAACAATTAGCAAATAGGCGAAATTATTTACAAACATTATCTCTCCATCCACAGCTGGACTCGTTCTTTTCTGCAAGTGCTTTTTGTTCAGCCCAGACATCCCCGATACACTTGCTTCTTAGTGCTCTCATGTGTGAAAATATGTGTGGGGGGGGTGGGGGAGTGTTAGCATGTGTGTTTGTACGGGATGTTACCATGTGTATGATGTGTGGAGGTGTTAGCGTGTGTGTGGTGGGGGTGTATGTGAATGTGGAATGTTAATGTGTATGTGTTCGTTACCATTTGGTCCTAGGCACATGTCGACTAGACACTAGGCCTGTTTTATGTTTGTTTGTGTTGGATGTAACAGTTATGTGTGTGCGTGTGTGTGCAGGGGTGTCAGTGTGTGTGTTTGGGTGGGTGTGTGCAGGAGTGTCAGTGTGTGTGTGTGTGTACTCACCTAATTGTAGTTGCAAGGGTCGATTCATAGCTCTTGGCCCAGCCTCTTCGCTGGTCGTTATTGGTTCACTTCTTCCCTGCTCGGTGAGCTTCTTAAAGCTATATATGGACCCTGACTCTACTACATCATTTTCCAGCCTATTCCACTTCCTGACAACTCCATAGTCCTGCCTGGTCCTTCTCCGATTCAATTCTCCTCATTAAATTCACATCGTCTGCAAACAGGGACAATTCCGAGTCTATTCCTTCCATCATGTCCTTCACATATACCAGAAACTGACCCTGTGGAACCCCGCTCATCACAGGCTCTCACTCTGACAGCTGATGAAAATTTAGACACGTGCAACATCTGGGTATCTTTATTGTAGACGTTTCGCCATTCAGTGGCTTTATGAATACAGATTCTAGGACATAATTTGTCCTAGAATCTGTATTGATAAAGCCACTGGATGGCGAAACGTTTACAATATAGATACCCAGATGTTGCACATGTGTCTAAATTTTCATCTTGTCGGTATTGTATACCATTCTTGTACAACTCTGACACCTCTTCAAGTACAATGACTCACTGTTGCCTTCCTGTCAGGTATTTTCTGAGCCATTGCAGTACCTTCCCTATTATACCTGCCTCATCCTCCAGCTTTTGCAATAATCTTCTATGTGGAACTGTGTCTACAGTTCTTACATACAAAGAAAACGCAATCTACCCACATCTCTCTCTGTTGGCTTGCCCCTGTCACCCTGTCATGAAACTCTGGTAGCTTTACAACAGAATTTCCCGTCCCTGATACCCATTCCTTTTTACGTGCCACACAACTCTACTGATAATTTTCTCCATAACTTTGCAAACTATACATGTCAGTGACACTGGTCTGATTTTTATTCGTGTGTGTATGTGTGTGTGTGTGTTTGTGTATACTAACCCAATTGTGGTTGCAGAGGTCCAGTCATATCTCCTGGCCCCGCCATGAGCTTTGACTCGACTGGTCGCTACTAGGTCACTCTTCCGGCTCCATGAACTTTATCATACCTCTGTATGTGTGTACTCACCTATTTTTACTCACCTATTTGTGGTTGCAGGGTCGATTCATAGCTCCTGGCCCCGCCTCTTCACTGATTGCTACTAGGTCCTCTCTCTCCCTGCTCAATCAGCTTTTTCAAACCTCGTCTTAAAACTATGTATGGTTCCTGCCTCCACTACGTCACTTTCTAGACTATTCCACTTCCTGACAACTCTATGACTGAAGAAATGCTTAATAACATCCCTTTGACTCATACGAGTCTTCAAATACCAATTGTGACCCTTTGTTTCTGTGTCCCCTCTCTGGAACATCCTGTCTCTATCCACCTTATATATTCCTCGCAGTTTTTTATATGTCATTATCATGTCTCCCCTAACCCTTCTGTCCTCTAGTGTCGTCAGGCCGATTTCCCTTAACCTAGTCTTGTTGTAAACCTTTGCACTTTCTCTAATTTCTTGACGTGCTTGACCAGGTGTGGGTTCCAAACTGGTGCTGCATACTCCAGTATGGGCCTGACGTATATGGTGTACAGAGTCTTGAACGATTCCTTAGTGAGGTATTGGAACGCTATTCTTAGGTTTGCCAAACGCCCTTATGCTGCAGCAGTTATCTGATTGATGTGTCCCTCAGGAGATGTGCTCGGTATTATACTCACCCCAAGATCTTTTTCCTTGAGGTTTGCAGTCTTTGGCCACCTAGACTATACTCTGTCTGCGGTCTTCTTTGCCCTTTCCCGATCTTCATGACTTTGTATTTGGCAGGGTTAAATTTAAGGAGCCAGTTACTGGACCACATCATCTGCAAACAGGGACACTTCTAAGTCTATCCAAACCGTTATGTCATTCACATATACCAAAAACAGCACAGATCAACGGACTGACCCATGTGGAATCCGACTCGACACAGGTGCCCACTCTGACACCTCGTCATGTACCATGACTCGTTGTTGCCTCCCTGTCAGATATTCTCTGATCCATTGCAGTGCCTTTCCTGTTACGTGTGCCTGATCCTCTAGCTTTTGCATTAACCTCTTTTGAGGAACTGTGTCGAACGCCTTCTTGCAGTCCAAGAAAATGCAGTCTATCCACCCCTCTCTCTCGTGTCTTACTTCTGTTACCTTCTCATAAAACTCCAGTAGGTGTGTGACACAGGATTTTCCTTCCCTGAAACCGTGCTGGTTGTCGTTTATAAGTTTGTCTTTCTAGGTGCTCCACCACTATCCTCCTGATGATCTTCTCCATGACTTTGCATACTATACACCTAGTTGTATTTACCTAGTAGTGGTTGCAGCTGTCGAGTCACAGCTCATGGCACCGCCTCTTCACTGGTCGCTACTAGGTTACTCTTCCAGCTCCATGAGCTTCATCATACCTCTTCTTAAAGCTATGTAAGGATCCTGCCTCCACCATATCACTTCCCAGACTATTCCACTTACTGACAACTCTGTGACTGAAGAAATACTTCCTAACATCCCTGGGATTCATCTGAGTCTTCAACATTCAATTGTGACCCCTTGGTGCTTTGTCCCATCTCTGGACCAACTTGTTTCTGTACGCCTTTTTAATAGCTATCAGTATTTTGTATGTCGTTATCATATCTCTCCTGTCCTCCAGTGTCGCCAAGTCGATTTCCATTAACCTCTCCTTGTAGAACATGCCCCTTAGGTCCGGGACTACGTGCTTGGCTAGGTGTGAGTTCCAAACTGGTGCTGCATTCTCCAATATAGGCCTGACATACATGGTGTACAGGGTCCTGAACGATTCCTTATTAAGATGTCGGAATGCTGTTGTTAGGTTTGCTAAGCGCCCGTATGCTGCAGAAGTTATTTGGTTGATGTGCGCCTCAGGAGATGTGCCCAGTGTTATATTCACCTCAAAATTCTTTTCCTTGAGTAAGGTTTGTTGTCTTTGGCCCCCTAGACTGTACTCCGTCTGAGGTCTTCTTTCTCCTTCCCTAATCTTCATGATTTTGCGTTTGCTGGTGCTGAACGTCAAAAGCCAGTATCTGGACCAGACCTGCAGTCTATCCAGATCCCTTTGTAGTTCTGCCTCGCCCTCGTCGGATTGAATTCTTCTCATCAACTTCATATCTGCAAACAGGAACACTTCTGAGTCTATTCCTTCCATCATATCGTTCACATATACCAGAAACAGCACCGGTCCTAGGACTGACCCCTGTGGAACCCCGCTCGTCACAGGCGCCCACTCTGCACTCTGACACGTACCATGACTTGCCGACAGGTATTCCCTGATCCATTGCAGTGCCTTCCCTGTTATACCTGCCTGGTCCTTCAGCTTATGCACTAATCTCTTCCGTGGAAATGTGTCAAAAGCCATCTTGAATACCAAGAAAACGCAATCTACCCACCCCTCTCTCTCTTGTCGTACTGCTGTCACCCTGTCATAGAACTCCAGAAGGTTTGACACAGGATTTCACATTCCTGAAACCGTGCTGGTTGTTACTGATAAGCTCATTCCTTTCTAGGTGCTCCACCACTCTTCTGATAATCTTCTCCATGACTTTGCATTCTATAATTGTCAGTGACACTGGACTGTGGCTTAATGCTTCGCGTCTGGCTCCTTTTTTTTTTAAAATTGGGAGTACATTTTCTGTCTTCGATACCTCATGTAGTCGCCCTTTCTCAGGACCCAATGAGAGATGTTATCCGGCCCCATCGCCTTAGAGGTATCTAGCTCACTTAGCAGCTTCCTTACTTCTTCCTCCGTTGTATGTACTGTGTCCAACACTTGATGGTGCACCCCATCTCTCAGTCATTTTGGAGTCCATTCTCGTCTGTGAACACTTCTTTGAATCTCATGTATTCATCTATTTGTACTCACCTGTTTGTGGTTGCAGGGGTAGAGTCATAGCTCTTGGCCTCGCCTCTTCACTGATCGCTACTAGGTCCTCTCTCTCCCTGCTCCATGAGCTTTATCAAACTTCGTCTTAAAACTATGTATGGTTCCTGCCTCCACTACGTCACTTACCAGACTATTCCATTTCCTGACAACTCTATGACTAAAGAAATACTTCCTAGCATCCCTTTGACTCATCTGAGTGTTCAACTTCCAATTGCGACCCCTTGTTTCTGTGTCCCATCTCTGGAACATTCAGTCCCTGTCCATCTTGTCAATTAATCGTATTATTTTGAATGTCGTTATCATGTCTCTCCTAACGCTCCTGTCCTCTAGTGTCGTCAGGCCGATTTCCCTTATCGTTTCTTCATAGGACATTACCCTTAGCTCTAGAACTAGTCTTGTTGCAAATCTTTGCACTTTCTCTAATCTCTAGTGACGTGCTTGACCTGATGTGGGTTCCAAACTGGTGCTGCATATTTCAGAATTGGCCTGACGTACACGGTGAACAGAGTCTTGAACGATTACTTACTGAGATATCGAAACGCTATTCTCAGGTTTGCTAGGCGCCCATATGCTGCAGCAGTTATCTGTTTGATGTGCGCCTCAGAAGATGTGCTCTGTATTATACTCAACCCAAGATCATTTTCCTTGAGTAAGGTTTGCAGTCTTTGGCCACCTAGCCTATACTCTGTCTGCAGTCTTCTTTGCCCTTCCTCGATCTTCATGACTTTGCATTTGGAGGGGTTAAATTCGAGGAGCCAGTTGCTGGACCAGTCTTCCAGCGAGTCCAAGTCACTTTGTATTCCTGCTTCATCCTTATCCGATTTAATTCTCCTTATTAACTTCCTATCATCTGAAAACAGGGACACTTCTGAGTTTTAGTTAGTTTGATATCTTTATTATGCACCCCATACCCATCCTGTAGGCGGTAGTCAAAAGATTACAGAGGCACATAATGGGTCCAGGGACTGGGGCCCAAAGTTTGATGGCTGAGCTGAGTCTATCCCTTCCGACATGTCATTCATATATACCAAAAATAGCACTGGTCCTAGGACTGACCCCTGTGGAACCCCGCTCGTCACAGGCACCCATTCTGACACCTTGGCACGTACCATGACTCGTTGTTGCCTCCCTAATAGGTATTCTCTGATCCATTGCAGTCCCCTTCCTGCTATACGTGCCTGATTTTGCATTAATTTCTTGCGAGCAACTTTGTCGAAGACCTTCCAGTCCAAGAAAATACAATCTACCCACCCCTCTCTCTCTTGTCTTACTTCCATTACCTTGTTATAAAACTAAAGTAGGTTTGTGACACAGGATTTTCCTTCCCTGAATCCTTGCTGGTTGTCGTTTATAAGCTTGTTCCGTTGTAGGTGGTCCACCACTCTCCTCCTAATAATCGTCTCTTTGACTTTGCATACTATACAAGTCAGTGACACTGGTGTGTAGTTTAGTGCATCGTGGCTGTCTCCTTTCTTAAAAATGGGGACTACATTTGCCGTCTTCTATACCTCAGGTAGTTGCCCAGTTTTAATGGATGTGTTGAAAATTGTTGTTAGTGGCACACACAGAGATATTGTCTGGCCCCACTGCCGTTGAGGTATCAATATCACTTAGCAGCTTCTTCACCTCCTCGGTTGTGTGTATTTCATCCAGCACATGTTTGCATATAGCTTGTTGGTGTACCCCCATATTCTGACTTCCCTGAGTCCTTTATGTCTCCACTGAAAAGAGTGTGTGTGTGCATATGTACTCACCTAGTTGTGATTGCAGTGGTCGAGTCACATTTCCTGGCCCCTCCTCTTAACTGGTGTGTGTGTGTGTGTGAGTGAGTGTGACTGTATCTGTGTCTGGCTCTCTTTTAATTAGCACAATACATTCTAAAGAGGGTCTCAGAATACCACAATAAATGTAATCAAACACAGTAATAAACACTCTGGAGTCATTACTGGTTTACATGGGCTAATATCAGCCAACACGCTGCAGGACTTCATAACAAATTATACAGGATTTGCTGGCCAAGTTTATGGACTGTTCAGCGGGTTGCAATGTAAATTAGTTGAGCATATCTGTTCAACAGGTTGCAAATGTAAATTAATAAGAACATATTTGAGGCTGCAGACGTTGACTTAATTGTGTTTTAGCACGGTGGTCTCGAGTCTGACTTTATAAACAAAACAGTTGATTTTACAGCTACGGCAGTGCTACACACAAACAAATTACAAATAAATAATTAAATAAATATTTTTTTTCAACACACTGGCCGTCTCACACTGAGGGACGGTGACCGCAAAAATAAAAGAAACACTTTCACCATCATTCACACATAATTACTGTCTCTGAGATACAACACTTCAGATGACACTCCAAACAGCTAATATCCCAAACCCCTCCTTTAAAGTGCAGGCATTGTACTTTCAACCTCCAGGACTCAAGTGCGACTAAGCGGTTATCCTGAATCCCTTCACAAAATTTTACCCGGCTCACACTCCAATAGCTCGTGAAGTCCTAAAAACCATTCGTCTCCACTCACTCCTATCTAACACGTTCACACATTCGTGCTTTATGTTATGTCCAAGCCCCTTGCACACAACTTTTACCCCCCTCCCTCCATCCTTTCCTAGGACGGCCCCTACCCCTACGTTTAGCTGTGATTGTACCATACATTGACAGGTACACAAGATTACCTGATCACATAGGTAATTGGTGTAAATGATATTAGAAGTAGAAATCTGGACCAAAGAAATATTATAGGAATGGTATAGAAGAATCTCAAGGAAGGCATATTAATCGATATTGAGAAGAATGGTAGACAATATTTAGGAAAATATAAAGAGATACATCCCGGTACCCCTGAGAACACCCGAGTACCCCAGAACAGGACATTTAAACGGACAAAGAGCATATTCATTTTCTTTTTTTTTTTTTAATTAAAAAAGTTACACAGAATAATAGCAATCCATATTTATAATATTCATAAATAACAAAAAAGGCACAATACCGTGACTGGAACAATACACACACAACCCGCACATATAAAAGAGAGGAGCTTACGATGACGTTTCGACCCGACTTGGACCATTTACAAAGTCACACTGTGTGACTTTGTAAATGGTCCAAGTCGGGTCAAACGTCATCGTAAGCTCCTCTCTTTTATATGTGCGGGTTGTGTGTGTATATAATATTCACTAAGAAACGTATTTTCTCAAGTCATATGACCTGTTCTAAACAGAAAGAAAAAGCTTGGGGCGGACTATTATATCTTCTAATTTCATAATACTTGACTTCTCAAAACCCTCTTACCCCATATGGGAGAGATGGGGATGGTGGTGGTGCGGGATGTGACTCTGACTGATGGCCCACTCCGAGACAGCCAGCAGCAAGGAACAGGCCAGCACTGCGCTATTCTGAGAAAACTTCCCCTCACTCTTTCAGTTGCAGCCTTGCAATATTGCATAGCTCCTGATGACGCACGGAGATGTGTGAAAGTACTTGAGCTAAAAATTTCCACTCCCCGTGGCTTGTCTTGTATATATATATATATATATATTTTTTTTTTTTTTTATTAACACATCGGCCGATTCCCACCAAGGCAGGGTGGCCCGAAAAAGAAAAACTTTCATCATCATTCACTCCATCACTGTCTTGCCAGAGGGGTGCTTTACACTACAGTTATAAAACTGCAACATTAACACCCCTCCTTCAGAGTGCCGGCACTGTACTTCCCATCTCCAGAACTCAAGTCCGGCCTGCCGGTTTCCCTGAATCCCTTCATAAATGTTACTTTGCTCACACTCCAACAGCACGTCAAGTATTAAAAACCATATGCCTCCATTCACTCCTATCAAATACGCTCACACATGCTTGCTGGAAGTCCAAGCCCCTCGCACACAAAACTTCCTTTACCCCCTCCCTCCAACCTTTCCTAGGCCGACCCCTACCCCGCCTTCCCTCCACTACAGATTTATACACTCTCGAAGTCACTCTGTCTCGTTCCATTCTCTCTACATGTCCAAACCACCTCAACAACCCCTCCTCAGCTCTTTGGACAATCGTTTTTGTAATCCCGCACCTCCTCCTAATTTCCAAACTCCGAATTCTCTGCATTATATTCACACCACACATTGACCTCAGACATGACATCTCCACTGCCTCCAGCCTTCTCCTCGTTGCAACATTCATCACCCATGCTTCACACCCATATAACAGCGTTGGTATAACTATACTCTCATACATTCCCCTCTTTACTTCCATGGACAAGGTTCTTTGTCTCCACAGACTCCGAAGTGCTCCACTCATCCTTTTTCCCTCATCAATTCTATGATTCACCTCATCCTTCATAGACCCATCTGCTGACATGTCCACTCCCAAATATCTGAATACATTCACCTCCTCCATACTCTCTCCCTCCAATCTGATATCCAATCTTTCGTCACCTATTCTTTTTGTTATCCTCATCACCTTACTCTTTCCTATATTCACTTTCAATTTTCTTCTTTTACACACCCTACCAAATTCATCCACCAACCTCTGCAACTTCTCTTCAGAATCTCCCAAAAGCACAGTGTCATCAGCAAAAAGCAACTGTGACAACTCCCACTTTGTATTTGCTTCTTTATCTTTTAGCCCAACACCTCTTGCCAAGACCCTCGCATTCACTTCTCTTACAACCCCATCTATAAATATATTGAACAACCACGGTGACATCACACATCCTTGTCTAAGGCCCACTTTTACTGGGAAATAGTCCCCTTCCCTCCTACACACTCTAACCTGAGCCTCACTATCCTCATAAAACTCTTCACTGCTTTCAGTAACCTTCCTCCTATTCCATACACCTGCAACATCTGCCACATTGCCCCCCTATCTACCCTATCATACGCCTTTTCCAAATCCATAAATGCCACAAAAACCTCTTTACCCTTATCCAAATACTGTTCACCTATATGTTTCACTGTAAACACTTGGTCTACACACCCCTACCTTTCCTAAAGCCCCTTGTTCATCTGCTATCCTGCTTTCTGTCTTACTCTTAATTCTTTCAATAATAACTCTACCATACACTTTACCAGGTACACTCAACAGACTTATGCCCCTATAATTTTTGCACTCTCTTTTGTCCCCTTTGCCTTTATACAAAGGAACAATACACGCTCTCTGCCAATCCCTAGGTACCTTACCCTCTTCCATACATTTATTAAATAATAGCACCAACCACTCCAAAACTATATCCCCACCTGCTTTTAACATTTCTATCTTTATCCCATCAATCCCAGCTGCCTTACCCCCTTTCATTCTACCCACTGCCTCACGAACTTCCCCCACACCCACAACTGGCTCTTCCACACTCCTACAAGATGTTATTCCTCCTTGCCCTACACACGAAATCACAGCTTCCCTGTCTTCATCAACTATTAACAACTCCTCAAAATATTCTCTCCATCTTCCCGATACCTCTAACTCTCCATTTAATAACTCTCCTCTCCTATTTTTAACTGTCAAATCCATTTGTTCTCTAGGCTTCCTCAACTTATTAATCTCATTCCAAAACTTTTTCTTATTTTCAACAAAATTTGCTGATAACATCTCACCCACTCTCTCATCTGCTCTCTTTTTACATTGCTTCACCACTCTTTTAACCTCTCTGTTTCTCTTCATATACTCTTCCCTCCTTGCATCACTTCTACTTTGTAAAAACCTCTCATATGCTAACTTTTTCTCCCTTACTACTCTCTTTACATCATCATTCCACCAATCGCTCCTCTTCCCTCCCGCACCCACTCGCCTGTAACCACAAACTTCTGCTGAACACTCTAACACTACATTTTTAAATCTACCCCATACATCTTCGACCCCATTGCCTACACTCTCACTAGCCCATCTATCCTCCAATAGTTGTTTATATCTTACCCTAACTGCCTCCTCTTTTAGTTTATAAACCTTCACCTCTCTCTTACTTACTGATTCTATTTTCCTTGTATCCCATCTACCTTTTACTCCCACTGTAGCTATAACTAAAAAGTGATCTGATATATCTGTGGCCCCTCTATAAACATGTACATCCTGAAGTCTACTCAACAGTCTTTTATCTACCAATACATAGCCCAACAAACTACTGTCATTACGCCCTACATCATATCTTGTATACTTATTTATCCTCTTTTTCTTAAAATATGTATTACCTATAACTAAACCCCTTTCTATACAAAGTTCAATCAAAGGGCTCCCATTATCATTTACACCTGGCACCCCAAACTTACCTACTTCACCCTCTCTGCATGTTTCTCCCACTTTAGCATTTAGGTCCCCTACCACAATTACTCTCTCATTTGGTTCAAAAGTTCCTATACATTCGCTTAACATCTCCCAAAATCTCTCTCTCTCCTCTACACTCCTCTCTTCTCCAGGTGCATACACGCTTATTATGACCCACTTTTCGCATCCGACCCTTATTTTAATCCACATAATCCTTGAATTTACACATTCATATTCCCTCTTTTCCTTCCATAACTGATCCTTCAACATTATTGCTACCCTTCCTTAGCTCTAACTCTCTCAGATACTCCTGACTTAATCCCATTTATTTCTCCCCACTGAAACTCGCCTACCCCCTTCAGCTTTGTTTCGCTTAGGGCCAGGACATCCAACTTCTTTTCATTCATAACATCGGCAATCATCTCTTTCTTATCATCCGCACTACATCCACGCACATTCAGACAACCCAGTTTTATAAAGTTTTTCTTCTTCTCTTTTTTAGTAGATTTGTACAGGAGAAGGGGTTACTAGCCCATTGCTCCCGGCATTTTAGTCGCCTCATACGACACGCATGGCTTACGGAGGAAAGATTCTTTTCCACTTCCCCATGGACAATAGAGAAAATAAAAAGAACAAGAGCTATTAAGAAAAAGAAGAAAAACCTAGATGTGTGTATGTATATATATGCATGTGTATGCCAGTGTAGTGTGACCCAAAGTGTAAGTAGAAGTAGCTAGATATACCTGTTATCCAGCGTGTTTATGAGACAGAAAAAAGACACCAGCAATCCTACCATCATGTAAAACAGTTTCAGGTTTCTGTTTCACAGTCACCTGGCAGGACGGTAGTACCTCCCTGGGTGGTTGCTGTCTACCAACCTACTATATATATATATATATATATATATATATATATATATATATATATATATATATATATATATATATATATATATATATAGTTCCTTGATAATGTGAGTAGTCACGAAAGCGCTTGGAATTCTTCTATTTTTTCATAGTGTGTTGCTATTATATATATATATATATATATATATATATATATATATATATATATATATATATATATATATATATATATATATATATATATATATATATATATATATATATATATATATATATATATATATATATATATATATATATATATATATATATATATATATGTCGTGCCGATTAGGTAAAACTGGTCAATTAGCAAGAACTCATTTAAAATTAAGTCCTTTCTAAAATTTTCTCTCATATTTTTTTCAATAATGTTAATGAAAAAATTATTATTTTGCACCAAAAGAATCTTAGAAAACTTACCTAACCTTATTATAACAAGCGCAATTAAATTTAGCCTTATCCAACTAAATATATTTTTTAAACGTTTACAATAATTTAATAATAAACAAACACAATGAAATATTTTTTTTTCGTTAGGTTCAGAATGATTTTTGCGAAATTATTGCATACACAAATTTTCGTTGGTCTTATATGCAAGAAGAGCGTTGCTATTTAAGCCAAAATCGCAAGTTTTACCTAATCGACACGACATATACATATATATATAACCGGGTATATAACACGAGTTATATACTCTCTTGGGCCCAATGCCATCGATCTGGTCCTGAAAAAAAAAAATCTCAGACCTCAGAACGATGGAATGCAGGATGAAAGACATCGATACACATGATGCCTTCTACCTATTCACCAGGTGCCTGTCAATCCCAAAACTTGCATACTTCCTGAGATGCTCCCCAGCCTTCAGCAGTTCGAAACTCAAGGAATATGACTCTCTCCTCAAGACCATGATAGAGATTGTATTGAATCTTTCCCTCGAAGATGGACAGTGGATGCAAGCCTCACTTCCAGTCAGGCTTGGGGGGCTGGGAGTACGCAAATTCTCCCAGATTGCCCTACCAGCTTCCTTATCCCCTTTCATAGCATCAAATGAGTTAATAAAACAAATTCTTCCAGAGAACCTCATTAATTCAGAAGGAATACAGGACCCTAGCTATGCCATTGCCATCACTGAATGGGAGACTCTTGCTGCTCCAGCACCAAAAATTAGTGCAGAACTGGCCTACAAACAGTCAAATTGGGAAGGTCCCATCACTGAAAAGATGCTTGCCAACATGCTTAGGGCTGTAACATCACACAGGGAGACTGCCCGTCTCCTATATGTGAGTGCACCTCACTCTAGGGACTTCTTCCAAACAGTTCCCATTTCGGCAATGGGAACACGCCTCGATCCTAATGTCCTCCGTATTGCAGTGGCTCTCCGCCTTGCTGCCCCAATTCACATGGAATATACGTGTATTTGCGGCGATGCGCAAGCCGACGAATATGGTCTACATGGTCTAAACTGTTCCAAAACCAAGGGCTGGCATGCAAGACACAATGAAGTCAACGACATCATAAAGAGAACCTTTGCTACAGCTGGATGCCTAGCCGAGAGAGAGCCCCGATCACTAGCAGCCAGCAATACCCACAACACAGCAAACCGCCCCGATGGGATCACCATCTATCCTTGGAAGAATGGCAAGCTCTTAGCATGGGACTATACCTGTGTGTCGACACTGGCTGACACCTACATCCATCACAGTGTCGGGCGACAGGGAGGAGCTGCTGACCACAGGGAGGAGTACAAGATCGGAACAGGCCAGCAGTATCAATTTGTCCCAGTAGGATCAGAGACCTTGGGATCATGGGGAAAAAATGCAACACGTTTCCTTAAAGAACTGGGTTCCAGACTCATCGAGACCACAAGGGACCCAAGGGCAGCCACTTTCATGTTCCAGCGCCTCAGCATGGCCATCCAGAGGAAAAACGCATGCTGCATACTGGGCTCGCGTCCGCTCGGAGGAGCTTGAAGAGATTCATAATCTTTTATATATTGTACCAATGTATTCATGTTTGTGTTTTCTGTAAATGTATTCTGTCTATTAATAAAGCACTCATATTATATATATAGGGAGTGGTTGGAGAAGAAAATATTCAAACAGCTCCGGGGAGAACCTCGAGTTTTCCCTGAGGTACGTTTATTGTCTTCTCTGAGGATGACGGTTCCCAGTAAAGTTCTAGGGGTGGTACCTCACGATATATCGAAAAAAACATATGTATACCAAGTTGCTGGGATTGATAAGATAAAGACAGAAATAAAAACAGTATTGGGCACCACATCCTGGTGAAGACAGTTTTGGACACTGCCTGGAGAAGACAGTGTTGGACACCACCTTGTGAAGACAGTAATGGATACCACCTGGTGAAGACAGTAGTGGACACCACCTGGTGAAGACAGTAGTGGACACCAACTGGAGAAGACAGTAGAGGACATCACCTGGTGAAGATAGTAGTGGACACCACCTGGTGAAGTCAGTAGTGGACACCACCTGGTTAAGACTGTAGTGGACACCAGCTGGTGAAGACAGTAGCGGACACCACATGGTGAAGACAATAGCGGACACCAGCTGGTGAAGACAGTAGCGGACACCACGTTGTGAAGACAGTAGTGAATACTACCTGGTGATGACAGTAGTTGACCCTACCTGGTGGAGACAGATGTGGACAACACCACCTGGTGAAGTCAGTAGTAGACACAACCTGGTGAAGACAGTAATACATACAACCTGGTGGAAACAGTAGTGGACACCACCTGGTGAAGACAGTAGTGGACACCACCTGGTGAAGACAGAAGTGGACATCACCTGGTGAAGACAGTAGTGAACACCACCTGGTGATGTCAGTAGTGGACACCACCTGGTGAAGACTGTAGAGGACACCAACTGGTGAAGACAGTAGCGGACACCACATCGTGAAGACAGACGTGGACACAACCCGGTGAAGACAGTAGTGGACACCTCCTGGTGAAGACAGTAGTTGACAAAACCTGGTGAAGAAAGAAGTGAACACCTCCTTGTGAAGTCAGTAGTGGACACCCTCTGGTGAAGACTTAAGTGGACACCAACTGGAGAAGACAGTAGCGGACATCACCTGGTGAAGATATAAGTGGACACCACCTGGTGAAGTCAGTAGTGGACACCACCTGGTGAAGACAGAAGTGGACACCACCTGGTGAAGACAGGAGTGGACACCACATGGTGAAGAAAGAAGTCGACACCACCTGGTGAAGACAGTAGTCGACACTATCTGGTGAAGACAGTAGTGGACACCACCTGGTGATGTCAGTAG
>WNWK01029960.1:0-23907 GCA_009830355.1 Cherax destructor
GTAGGGTCAGAACTAGGTGCGGTATCAAGGGCCCGGGATAGAGTCACGGATTAGGGCATCCATGGTTAGGTTACTTCCTTCTTTTGTTTTTAAGAAAAAAAAGAAAGAAGAAAAGAAAATAAAAATAAAAAAAGAATAAAAAAGGGGAACGTGGAGGAATAGCTCCTAGAGGAATGAAAGGGGCGTAAATCCCCTCCGCGGCCAAGAGGACCTCAACACCGCAAGTAGTGCAGATGCTGCATGGAACCCGTGCCATACCCTACCCTTCATGCCAGTAAACCACCAATCCGGGATAGCAACCTCACATCCACCGAGCCACCTCGGCGGACAAAGAGGCGGCCGGATATCCGCCACAAAGCATACCGCCTTCGGCCACCACCCCGGAATCCGAAAGGTGGCCTCCAGAGATACACCCGTCGCCCGAAAGATACCCAAGGCCACCCCCGGGGAGACCGGAGAGGATTGGGAAATCCCAGGCGATCCAGATTCCACGGCAAACTACACCACCGCCAAGAACCTCAACGGAATGGGAATGGACCACGGTACCCTTCCCCCTACCTAGGAACTAGAATGCCTGTGGAGAGAAGCTCCCAGGGTAAAAATGGGAAGGAAATAAGGGAGGAATGAGGAGGAGGGGGAGGAGGAAAGGGAAAAGGGAGGATGGGGAAGATGGGGAAGATGGGAAAGGGAGGGGGGATTGGGGGGTAATTAGGTTCGGTCTGAGGAAGAAGACCAAAAGGTCCAATTCCTCAGACCGATAGCCTCTTTACCTCGTCAAGGAGCCCCCCTTAAAGAGGATAGCTGCCTCAAAAGCGGAGTTTAGTGAGGAGTCTTTCCGTTGTTCCTCCCGAAAGGACAGTCCCTCAGGCATGGAAACAGAGACATCTGGCAATCCTGCAACCCTGGAATAGGAAGGCTTGATCTGGGGCTGTTCACTAAATTTATGAGGCTCTGGCCAGTTTTCCTCGCAAAACAAATTGGTCAGTCCGAGATCAGAGTCGTCCAAGGACGAGTTAACATTCTCATCAGACATCACTTTGGATTGTGCCCGAGTTATGGCCAACATCGGGGAAGAATTAATCATTATGGGTTCTATACATTTAGTAGACTCAATGTTATTACCCAGTAATAGTATTGCATCCTTCATAGGAAATCCCTCGGAGACACCAACAGTCAAATACCCAGTGTAGTATTTACTCTGGGATTGCCAGAAGGTTCTTTCAACATCAAGATGACCTTGAGGCGGGCCATCCCGTCATATATTGTGATGGCGGACTTCTGCACTCAGGTCTATGTGACCTATGCCGCATATGTGGCTCGAGTGAACATGTTGCGGCTGTGTGTGACCGAAGGCAACCGCATCGTGCTAGTGATACAAATACGGTTGCAGTGGACCTTGTAGAGAAGAGGGCGGAGGACAAGGATGTGGTTGTGGCACCATCAGGGAGATGGAGCGAAATCATGGAGGGTGCAGGAGAGGCATGTGTGACACTGCCAGATGCTACGCAGCCAGCGGAGGTGGAGGAGACCGAGAGTTCCGCTGCAGTGGAGGACTTGTGTTTAGATGTTCCATTACAGGAGATGATATCAGGTTATCTGGACACTTCTCTGGGAGAGGTGACAGAGGGCATTACACAAGCCTTAACAGTAGAACAGGGTGTGAATGTAGGAGAAGCTGAGAATGGTAAAGTGCAGGAAGGCTTGACAACGAAGATCGTGCAGGTGACAGTGCATGAGGTTGACATTGATGATGGTATGGATGTTGTTGGGGAGTCCAGGAAGCGGTCGGTGGGGGCGTCCGATAGTGACGACGTCCTCACGCCGGCCCAAAGATCTTGTAAGAAAACTTGGGTGGATGTGGCCAGTAGGGGAAAGGGAGGGTTGAAAGGGCCAGAAGGGAAGAGGGGAGGTAAGGGTAGTATGAAGGAGATGGTAGGGAGCAAAGGTGTTGCTCCATTGACAGTGAGGTCAAAAGGAAAGCCCCCTAGTCTGTTTTCAAGTGTTTAACTTTTAATGTCAATGGGTTAAAAGCAGAGGTAAAACGTAAGTGGGTGGAAGCGACTCTGATACGGTATGATGTAGACGTAGGGTTCCTTCAGGAACATAATTACAGGTATGGTAGAGAGTTGTCTTTGAAAGGGTACCATGTGTATGCGGGGAACTCTGGGAGATTAAAGGGTGGAGTGGCTGTAGTGGTGAAGGAGACAAGCACTTTTCAGTTGAAGGCATGGGAGGAGGGAGGGGAGGATGGATAGTGAGAGTATATGGGGTATGGGGGAGTGTGAGAGTGTGTTTCATGGGGGTGTATATGCCTGCTGAGAGTAGCCGAAAGGTGAAAGAGGATTTTGTAAGGGATGAATTGGTATATATGATGGGTGGTTTGCCGGACATATCACTGTTGGGAGGTGATTGGAATTGTGTTGTACGTAGAAAGGATGTTGAGCCAAGGGGAGCTAGGTGTGTCTTAGGGGTTTTGTGGGAGTTACTGGGAAGTGTGGGATTGGTAGATGTGGGGGAAGGGGGGAGGGGTGGTGGGTGGAGCATACATTCATACTCAAAGGGTATGCTGCAAGGTTAGATAGGGTTTATGTCATGGGAGGAATGGCAGTGGGAAGAGTGCACACTTTGGACGTGGGATTCTCAGACCACAGGGGGGTTTTGGTCGATGTAGGTAGGGATGGAGTAGTTAAATGGTTTGGAGGTTACTGGAAATTGAATGTGGGTTTATTAGAGGGAACTGATAGGTGTTGGGACTTTGCTGAATGGTGGGGGAACATGTGGATGAGTGGAAATGGGGTGGAGAATATAGTGGGGTGGTGGGAGGAGATAGCCAAACCGGGTATTAGGGAGTATTATAAAGGGAAAAGGAGGAGAAGCGATGGAGGTATGGCTTGCAAAAATACATCGAGGGGCAGTTGGGAGGTTGTTATGAGCAAGGGGGTTCTTACCCGGTGGCAGAGATTGGGGTATTGAAAGATAAATTGAAAGAAATTCAGAATGAAAGGTTTGATGCTATAAGGTTGCGTGGAGGTATGGAAGATGTGCTATGGGGGGACAAGTCGTCTGCAAGTGTATTGCGAAGGAAGAGGGGGATGATGGTGATGGGGATGGAGGTATGTGAGGATATGGCAGGATATGAAAAAGGGCAAATGATGCGTACGACTGAGGTGGTGAGTATCTATTTGGATGCATGGTTTGATGAGTATTGGCGTGGGGGAGAGGTTGGGGCAGATTCTGTTAGAAGGAATATTAATGGTTCTAGATGATGAAGATCGGTTGAAATTAGAAGGAGTGATCAGGGAAGAGGAAGTGTGGATGGCAGAGAGTAGAATGAGTAGGAGGAAAACGCCTGGGTTAGATGGGATTTCTAATGATCTCACTCTATGTTTTTGTTATTGAAGTTGAAATTGGTGAAGGCACTTTCATAACTGGCCACCTTTTGCTGGTCAGGAACTCTGTCCTTACATGTCTGTACCTCTGTTATGTTGTGATCTGAGTGTATTGTTTTTGATACGGTTACGTTACGTATCAGATCGTCGTTGTTAGTGAAGATGAGGTCCAGCGTATTTTCTAGTCTTGTAGGCTCTAATATTTGCTGATTTAAGGTGAATTTGTTGCAGAGATTTAATAACTCATGTGTGTGTGAATTTTCATCTGAGCTGCTTCCTGGGATGATCTCTGCTAAAACATTGTTTGCTATACTCCTCCATTTTAGGTGTCTCAAGTTTAAATCTCCTGGTAGTAAGATGTTTGGGGCAGGAGTTGGGAGATTTTCCAGACAGTGGTCAATTTTCAAAAGCTGCTCCTGGAATTGCTGGGAAGTTGCATCTGGAGCCTTATATACCGCCACAATGACAAGGTTTTGGTTTTCAATCTTTACCACCAAAACTTCAACTACATCATTTGAGGTGTTTAGTAGTTCTGAGCAAATGAGCGACTCTGTGACGTACAGGCCAACCTTCCCTTGTTGCCTGTTTAGTCTGTCACATCTGAATAGGTTATAACCTGCGATTCATATTTCGTTGTCATAATGATCCTTTATGTGGGTCTCTGTGAATGCCGCAAACATTACATTTGACTCCGTGAGCAGTCCCTTGGTACAAGGAATTTTGTTTTCTGACAGCTTCAGACCCTGTATGTTTGCAAAGACAAATGTTGTTATATTGGTGGAATTCAGGGGTTTCATTTGCTGGCTCTAATATCTATTGTCCTGGAGTGGAGGTCAATGTCCATGCCTATGCTCAGAAATGATTTCAGTTGGTGTAGGATTATTGTCATTTCTTGCCAGTCTTTTTCCCTCCTGGCTCTAATGACCTCATTAGAATTCTGATTTCTCCCCATTTATGCAAACTGTCTGCTGCCTTTTGTCAACCATGCCTCTACCCAGAAAAAATTTCTCCTATTTCGTGTGCCTTAAGTTTCCTCAATAGCCTTTGATGTGGAACTCTATCGAAAGTCTTACTGAAGTCCATATACACAATATCATATTCAATACCATGATCTACCTCCTCAAATACCTTAGTGAAAAAAGTTAGTAAATTTGTAAGACAGGAACGCCCCTTTGTAAAACCGTGCTGAGATTCATTAATAAATTTATGCCTTTCAAGATGGCTACGAATTGTCTCGGCAATTATTGATTCCATAAATTTTCCCACTATGGAGGTAAGTCTTATTGGTCTATAGTTTGAAGCTAAGGACCTGTCACCTGCCTTGTAAATAGGTATTACAATTGCCATTTTCAACTTGTCTGGCACTATGCCAGTTTGTAGTGATATGTTGAAAAGATTAGCCAAATTATTATTATTATAATCAAATAAAGATTAGCCAAAGGTATGCTAAGTTCCTCTTTACATTCAAATAAAACCATTGCAAACAATTCAACAGGGCCTGGGGATTTGTTAGGCTTAAATTTCTCTATTTGTCTGGAGTTTACCTAGAGAGAGTTCTGGGGTCAACGCCCCACGGCCTGGTCTGTGACCAGGCCTCATAGTGGATCAGAGCCTGATCAACCATGCTGTTACTGCAGGCCGCACGCAGTCCGACGTACGAACCACAGCCCGGCTGGTCAGGTACCAACTTCAGGTGCCCGTCCAGTGCCTGCTTGAAGACAGCCAAGGGTCTATTGGTAATCCCCCTTATGTACGCTGGGAGGCAGTTGAACAGTCTTGGGCCCCTGACACTTATTGTGATGTCTCTCAACGTGCTAGTGGCACCCTGCTTTTCATTGGGGGATGTTACATCGTCTGCCGAGTCTTTTGCTTTCGTAGGAGTGACTCTCATGTGCAAGTTTGGTACTAATCCCTCTAGGATTTTCCAAGTGTATATAATAATGTATCTCTCCCGCCTGCATTCTAGGGAGTACAGGTTTAGGAACTTCAAGCGTTCCCAGTAATTTAGGTGGTTTATTGCAGTTATGAGTGACGTGAAGGTTCTCTGCACATTTTCTAGGTCAGCAATTTCACCTGCCTTGAAAGGTATTTTTTTTCTTATGCCAAATCAAAGTCGAGAACAACATCCAGTATTGGGCCCCTACTTAAACGGGATGGATCCTACACAGATGACAGGAAGGAAATGAGTGAGTTACTAAAGTCCCAGTATGACTCAGTTTTTAGCGAGCCGAGCCGCTAACCAGACTGAAAGTTGAAGACCTAAATGATTTTTATGAGAGTGCCACAGAACCTGGTAGACGCAAGCCTATCTGACATTACCCTGACGCCACATGACTTCGAAAAGGCGATAAATGACCTACCCATGCACTCCGCTCCAGGCCCCGACTCATGGAACTCAGTGTTCATCAAGAACTGCAAGAAGCCCCTATCACGTGCTTTTAACATCCTATGGAGAGGAGCATGGACACTGGGGTCGTCCCAGTTTCTAAAAACAACAGACATAGCCTCACTCCACAAAGGCGGCAGTAAAGCAATAGCAAAGAACTACAGACCAATAGTGCTAACGTCCCATATCATAAAAATCTTTGAAAGGGTTCTAAGAAGCAAGATCGCCACTCATCTAGATAACCATCAATTACACAACCCAGGGCAGCATGGGTTTAGAGCAGGTCGCTCCTGTCTGTCCCAACTACTGGACCACTACGACAAGGTCCTGGATGCTCTAGAAGACAAACAGAATGCAGATGTTATATACACAGACTTTGCAAAAGCCTTGATAAGTGTGACCATGGTGTGATAGCACACAAAATGCGTGATAAAGGAATAACAGGAAAAGTTGGTAGATGGATCTATAATTTCCTAACAAGTAGAACACAAAGTGTAGTAGTCAACAGAGTAAAGTCTGAGGCAGCTACGGTGAAAAGCTCTGTTCCACAAGGCACAGTACTCGCTCCCATCCTGTTCCTCATCCTCATATCAGACATAGACAAGGATATCAGCCACAATGCCGTGTCTTCCTTTGCAGATGACACCCGAATCTGCTTGACATTGTCCATCATTGAAGACACTGCAAGACTCCAAGCAGACATCAACCAAATCTTTAAATGGGCTGCAGAAAACAATATGAAGTTCAATGATGAGAAATTTCAATTACTCCGATATGGAAAACGTGAGGAAATTAAAATCTCATCGGTGTATAAAACAAATTCCAACCACACAATAGAGCGAAAAACTAATGTCAAAGACCTGGGAGTGATCATGACAGAGGATCTCACCTTCAAGGACCATAACTGTAGCAATCGCATCTGCCAGAAAAATGACAGGATGGATAATGAGAACCTTCAAAACCAGGGATGCCAAGCCCATGTTAACACTTTTCAGGTCGCTTGTTCTATCTAGGCTGGAATATTGCTGCACACTAACTGCACCTTTCAAGGCAGGTGAAATTGCTGAACTAGAAAATGTACAGAGAACCTTCACGGCACGCATAACTGCAATAAACCACCTCAATTACTGGGAACGCTTGAAGTTCCTAAACCTGTACTCCCTGGAACGCAGGCAGGAGAGATACATTATTATATACACTTGGAAAATCCTAGAGAGATTAGTACCAAATTTGCACACGAGTGTCACTCCCTATGAAAGCAAAAGACTCGGCAGACGATGTAACATACCCCCAATGAAAAGCAGGGGTGTCACTAGCACGTTGAGAGACAACATAATAAGTGTCAGGGGCCCAAGACTGTTCAACTGCCTCCCAGCATACATAAGGGGGATTACCAATAGACCTCTGGCTGTCTTCAAACTGGCACTGGACAGGCACCTAAAGTCGGTGCCTGACCAGCCAGGCTGTGGTTCGTACGTTGGACTGCGTGCGGCCAGCAGTAACAGCCTGGTTGATCAGGCTCTGATCTAACATGAGGCCTGGTCACAGACTGGGCCGCAGGGGCATTGACCCCTGGAACTCTCTCCAGGTAAACTCCTTTTACACCTGTTTTTTCAATATTTCTCAGGGCATCCCCTTGTTTACTATCTATCGTGGTATTGCTAGTTTGTAACACTGATATTTGTATGTCCTTGTTTACACCTGTTTCTTCAATATTTCTCGGGGCATCCCCTTGTTTACTATCTATCGTGGTATTGCTAGTTTGTAACATTGATATTTGTATGTCCTTGTCTACACCTGTTTCCCCACTAGAGCTGTCCCCCTTCAGACCACTATCATTTATTTCTCCATTCTTACTGTTACTGTCTATCAGGACAACATTTATACCAGGGGCGAGAGCACCATCTGGCCCACTTTTGTAATTACTTTTTGTAATTACTTTTTACTTGAAATTTAATTATAACCTTTTTACTATTTTTTGTATTCTTATAAGCAAACAACTACCTCATTGTGTATGTGACTTATTTTATATTTCTCTTATAAGCAACTACCAAATAAGTGCAATTATTTACTTATATTTTTAAATACCTTTTTACCATAAGCAAATTTCAGTCACTTTATTTGCTTAAAATTTAATCAAAACTATTTTTACTATTAGTCCAATAGTTCTTTGCATTCATTTACCTCTTATTGCCTTTCATAAACTAAAAGTTTCAACCAGTGCAATATTGAATCAAAATAATTGTATTCTTATATTCAAACAACTACCTCATTGTGTATGTGACTTACTTTACATTTCTTTTATAAGCAACTACCTAATAAGTGCAATTATTTACTTATATTTTTTAAATACCTTTTACCATAAGCCAATTTCAGTCACTTTATTTACTTAAAATTTGATCAAAACTATTTTTAATATTAGTCAAAACTGTTTTTACTATTAGTTCAATAGCTCTTTGCATTCATTTACCTCTTATTGCCTTTCATAAACTAAAAGTTTCAACCAGTGCAATATTGAATCAAAAATTTTTTTCCATATCAATTTAATACTAGTCATAGAAGTTATTCTAACCATTCATTAGCCAGTTCAATTAGTATATCATTAACATTATTCAAATATCCTATATCACTGTGAAAAATTACTGTAAACACTTGCTCATAATTGTATTAATCCATTAGTAAGACCTTAATCTAGTAATATCATTAAGTTTAGCATAATCCATTGTTCTCAAGTCTGTTTAGAATCACACAAACCCCTATGATTACAGGCATTGATCCTGATATCAACCTATTATTAAATGACTTACATGATTCCAACAGCAACTGTAACATTACACAGCAGATCAAAAAAAGACATTACTCAGAGCCAACAATAACTTAACTACATATCTTCAATTACAATGTTAGATTTTTTGAGTAAACATTATGATGACCCACAGCACTCCCTCCAACCCACAGACCAATATGTCAATCATCACACTCACTGAGACCTCAAAGCCTGATACTACAGGTGTCTATGCCATCCCAGGTTACACAGCCATTCACAACTGTAGGACAGACCAGCGAGGGTGAACAGCAAATATTATACAGATCAACTTGAATGTATCAAAACTCTTGCACAAGGGATGAGCATGGGGAATATATTATAGCTAAATTTAAATCAAAAGCCCTGAAAAAACCCTCACAGTGATAAACATCTACAGATTACCACAGTCAAACATCCACCACTTTAGTAAAAAACTAGGAAACCCTGATAATGGATTCACACCTGAACAAAGATCATTTGCGCTCACAGGAGATTTCAACATAAATCTCCTACATGACCAGGACCCACAGGAAACGAATTCACAAACACTATGAGCAACTGCTTAACCCCAACAATATCAAAACCTACAGTGTCCTGGGGCCACCCCCATTCCTCATTTACATAAAATGACCTACCGAATGCATCACAACTACTCAAACCCTTTTTGTTTGCAGATGACACAACATATGTTTTCCTCCCCAAATCCAGTCGTACTAGCCAACACAGTTAATGCCGAATTACAGAAAATATAAACATGGATGATGACAAATAAGCTTCCTAAATGGACAAGACCTACTACATTCATTTTGGGAAACAAAGCTACAAATGTTCCACTTAACATAAGCTAAATGGTTCACCCATCAAAGGCTCCAGGGGGAAAATTTAGAATCCACCTTGACAGTAGTCTTAAACCAAACAAAATACAAAAATTTCCAAGAAAATTTTGGACAGAGGTTTTATTAAGATAGCAATTGCCTCAACCAGCTCTCATTACAACATTTTATTCCCTTATCTCACCTATGGAATCTGTGCATGGGCCAACAACATTAAATCACCTTAGACCACTCATAACCCAGCAAAAGGCTGCAGTCAGGATGATAACAAATTCACCTAGACAGCATACTCCACCTATATTCAGAACCTTAAAACTACTCACCATAAAAAATATCCATACCTATTCATGTGCCTTCTACATACATAAAACTCTACATGCTAATATCAACCCTGCGCTCAAAATTTCCCTCCTCAACAACTTTAATAGGTCCCACGAACAGACACAAGACACAGATCACTATTTGACATCCCCCGAGTCCATACTAACCAATGTAAAAATTCTATGCACATAAAGGGCCCCAAAATCTGGAATTCATTACCAGTAAATATCAAGTTAACCTTGTCGGAAAACCAATTCAAGACTCTTCTCAAAAATCACCTACTCACCCTATACTAAATACTCATACTGTAACAAACTTTCAAACCCAATATTATTTTACTTAAGAAGATCTCAATTTGATATGTTCATCCTCCTTAACACTTGTTGCAATTTCATATCATCATATTGTCATTTAAAATCTTATAGTATCATCATTTTCTTAATTTGAAATAAAATATATATCTAGATGAAACTCTAAAACTATTTCTAGTATTGTTATTATACTAGTATAGCATCAACATACTGTAATTTGAAATAAATTCTACAACTAGATTAAACTCAACCAATTTCTCTTGTATTGTCTTTTAATAGTATGTATAACCATTTAATAATTTAAATAATACAGAACTAGAATAAACTCAATCAATTTCTTTAGCATTAAGTACTTAGTGAATAAGTCTCTAGAATAAACTGCCCCTAATGCCATGGCATGCCAGTGGCTCTCCTTGCATTACAGTTTTATAATTGTTTTATAATTGTAACTACCAATAACATTGTACACTTGTAACATGCATTGAAATAAAAATTATTATTATTATTATTATTATTATTAATAGTACCTCGTTATTAGACCACATCTGGAGTAACACTATATCCCCTCTAAAATCAGGCATAATCACAGAAAACACCACAGACCACTACCCTACCTTTCTCATAACTAACCTAGGCATTTTGCCCCAAGAAATTACAAAAGTTACCTTCAGACTACATAATGAGTCAGCTGTTAATAATTTTATATCAGCTATGATGAACATTGACTGGCTTAATGAATTAGAAACATATTCAGATACTAATGAATGCATCAAGAACTTTCTTAAAAAAACACAACCTCTATAACAGACATTGCCCTAAAAAACTAAACAGAATAATAATAATAATAATAAAATAATAATAATAATAATAATAATAATAAAATAATAGTTTATTTGGACATGATACAAAGAATTACATTTGGTTATTGAGATTACATGAGGTGTGCATGCCAAAAGCCCCTAGTATGCAGGCATTTTGGGCAGACTTAAAATTAACTTAAAACAATATTGTAAGAATTTTTGTAGATAGTTTACAATGAGTAAAGGTGAGTATTTAAGCTATGAAATTTGAACATAGTTTAGACATGACATTTTTTAAATATAGTTCTGTACTTTTGTCTTCATTATAAAATTAGTTAAATCAGATTAAACAAATTAAAGCAATAATAATAATAAAATAATAAAAAGTTATGGTTGATAATTTATAAAATAAGTAAAGTTGCATATCTAAGTTATAAAGTTTGAATATAAGTTGAACATATCAATTAATTGTAGCAATGCAACTAATTGAGTGAGATAACAATTTAAAACAATTAATTGCATTGCAGTTAGTTTACGTGGTCATTATAATGTAAGTGTTGTGAAATAATTAGCTAAGTATGTATTATTCATAACAGGTTTTACATTCATTCATTCGTCATTCATACATTACATTCAATTGATTAGTCAGGTTTTTACGTTATGATTACAGTAGAACGTCATTTAGCACGATAGTTACGTTCCTGAAAAAGTCGGTAGATAATTTTGTGTTAAATAATTAAAAGAACTAATGGGAAAAATAGGGTTACGTTCTGAGAGTCCCCAAAAGCCAAACAAGTTTTTTTAGACCAACAGATCTTACAAAAATAAAAGTGAATATGTAATTGTAGTTCATTATCGTGATGTATTATGTTGTTTTTACTGCTTAAGACTACAAATGTAATAGAAATAATAGTATTTACCTTAAATTGTGGGGTGGTGTTTGTGGATGATTGTGAAGAGAGGGGAGAGTTATGCTGTGGCCCTACTGGGCTGAGGTGGATAGTAGAAGTTCTTGAACTGAAGTCGATGGTTGAACTGAGTGTCTAACTTTAAGTCAGTCAAGCCATTCAGTAAGTCAGTCAAGTCATTCAGTCAGTCAGTCAAGTCATTCAGTCAGTCAGTCAAGTCATTCAGTCAGTCAGTCAAGTCTTCAGTCAGTCAGTCAAGTCATTCAGTCAGTCAGTCAGTCAGCGTCAGTCAGTCAGTCAAGTCATTCAGTCAGTCAGTCAAGTCATTCAGTCAGTCAAGTCAGTCAGTCAAGTCATTCAGTCAGTCAAGTCAGTCAGTCAGTCACACAAACTTATGTTTACATCTTTTATGTGTACAAAGTAACACTTCATTACGGCCACGGGTTATGTCTTGTCTAATATCTTTGTTTTCTTCATTAATTCAAGATCAAAACACAATTCACTCTTATTTTATTCTTCACAAACACAGCTGGCTTGTAGCCAGGACTTTGACGCGTATGAAATACGTCGAATGCTGGGATGGTGGGGGTCCGTGGTGGCTGGGTAAGGCAGGTGGTGTCTGCTGAACCACAACAACAGTAGTAGTAACAAGACTGCTTGTGAGAATGGTTATGTGTTTTCCTTCCCACAAACTGTAAGTAAGTTTATTCAGGTATACACAGATACAGTTACAAGATTATCATACATAGCAGCATATGTGTAGAGAACCTAGGATAACCCAAAAAGTCAGAGTGACAGTATTTCCATTGACTGACTTGGGTTATCTAGGTTCTCTACACATATGCTGCTATGTATGATAATGTATGTAACTGTACTCACCTAATTGTGGTTGCAGGGGTCGAGACTCAGCTCCTGGCCCTGTGTATCTGAATAAACTTAGTTTGCAGGAAGGAAAACAACAAATTCCCTTTTCCTCAAAGCATGAGGATTCTTAGGCAGTAAATAACCATGCGCTCAAAATTTTTCCCTCCTGCCGAACCGTGTAATATCATCTTTACGTCGTGTAAGATGATAATGTGTCAAATCTTAAATCGTGCAATACCAGTAACGTGCAACATAATCTCGGCTAAATGACGTTCTACTGTATTCTACTTTGCTGGGAATGTTTGATATGGAGCAATTAGCTTTGGGTGAGAAGGTGGTTTTTAGCATCGTTTTGAATTGGGGTACAGGTAGGGTTTCTTTGGCAATGACAGGTAATGAATTCCAAATTTTCGTGCCTTTTATATGCATTGAGTTTTACATAGTGTTAGATGGACACGGGGAACATCGAGGAGTGATCTGTGTCTAGTGTTATGGTCATGTGTCCTGTTAAAATTGGTAAGGAGAAGTTTGAGTAGTGGGTTAATAGAGTGTTCTATGTATGTAATAGGCACAGTAAAAAGTATGGATGTCTTGTATGGTGAGTAAGTTTAGGTTTTTGAATATTGGTGGAGTATGTTGCCTGGAGTGAGAATTTGTTATCATTCTAACTGCTGCCTTTTGTTGTGTTATTAGTGGTCTGAGATGAGTTATTGATGTAGAGCCCCATGTGCAGATTCCATAGGTGAGGTAGGGGTAAATGAGTGAGTGATATAGGGTAAGGAGAGCTGGTTGTGGAACATAGTACTGTATCTTGATAGTATTCCCACGGTCTTTGAGACTTTCTTGGAGATTTGTTGTATATGTGTCTGAAATTTGAGGCCACTGTCAAGATATATTCCTAAGAATTTTCCCTCTGTGAGTTTTGTGATAGGGGACCCGTTTATCATTATGCTAAGTGGTGCGTTTGTAGCGTTTGTAGATCACAGCTAAGAGACTTAACAATCCCTGGCTAACACCCAGCATCCTTAAATCCATAAACAAGAGGCACCAATATGAAAAACAATACAGAAGAGGTCTAATAACCAGAGAACAATCCAAACGGTACTCATCAATCCTTACTAGCCTGATAAGAAGGTCCAAAAAATTGTATTATGAGAACAGACTCCAGACCGTAAAAGGTGATATGAAAAGACCTGGAAAACCCTATCTGCAATTCTAGGAAATAAAAGATATCCACGAACAATACCATCAAATTATCAAAAACAGACGAACCCCTCTCACCAACTGAGACAGCAAACAGACTTAATGTTTTCTTCTCCACCATAGGAAAGAATCTAGTGAGTAAAATCTCAAGCTCGAACACTCGTCCAACAGACTACCTCACCAACACCTACCCAGATACACTATTCCTAGCTCCTACCAACTCAATTGAAGTCTCGCTCATAATCAACACCCTTAAAAACAAAGCAGGAGACATAAACAGCTTACCACCCTTTATGTACAAAAAAGCTTCACAGGTACTGTCACCAATTATAGCAGCATTATTCAATAAATCCATT
Organism: Cherax destructor; assembly: GCA_009830355.1. NCBI lineage: Eukaryota > Metazoa > Arthropoda > Malacostraca > Decapoda > Parastacidae > Cherax > Cherax destructor. Next base: position 14,178 of record WNWK01029960.1, read on the forward strand.
GAAGCTTCTACCTTCCCATCAATTCTCAAAATAGCTAGGGTCACCCCGATCCACAAAGGAGGTGACCAAACTGACTTGAATAATTATAGACCAATCTCAAATTTACCACTGCTCTCTAAAATCTTCGAAAAATTAATTCATAGACAGATCTATTCCTACCTCGTCTCACACAATGTACTCAACCCCTGTCAATTTGGATTCAGGACTAACAAGAGCACAAACGATGCTATAACACACATGTTAGAGTTAATATACACCGCACTTGAGAAGAAAGAAGTCCCGCTGGGAATCTTCATAGACCTACGCAAAGCATTTGATACAGTCGACCATGATTTACTGCTCACAAAATTAGCACACTATGGTATTAGGGGGCACCCACTCAACTACCTAAAGTCATACATTAACAACAGAATCCAGTACGTGTACACAAATAGAGAGAACTCTTCCACACAACAAATTACAGTTGGAGTCCCTCAAGGAAGTGTCCTGGGGCCACTCCTATTCATCATTTACATAAATGACCTACCGAATGCATCACAACTACTCAAACCCATATTATTTGCAGATGACACAACATATGTCTTCTCTCACCCAAATTCAGTCATACTAGCCAACACTGTTAATGCCGAATTACAGAAAATATCAACATGTATGAAGACAAACAAGCTTACTCTCAATACTGACAAGACCTACTTCATTCAGTTTGGAAACAAAGCCACAAATGTTCCACTTAACATAACGCTCAATGGTTCACCCATCACAAAACTCACAGAGGGAAAATTCCTAGGAATCCACCTTGACAGTAGTCTTAAATTCCAAACACATATACAACAAATTTCCAAGAAAATCTCAAAGACAGTAGGTATATTATCAAAGATACGCTATTATGTGCCAAACCAGCTCTACTTGCACTATATCATTCACTTATCTACCCTTATCTCACCTATGGAATCTGTGCATGGGGCTCAACAACATTAAATCACCTTAGACCACTCATAACCCAGCAAAAGGCTGCAGTCATGTGCCTACTACATACATAAAACTCTACATGCTAATATCAACCCTCCACTCAAAATTCTCCTCAACAACTTTAATAGGTCCCACGACCACAACACAAGACACAGATCACTTTTTGACATACCCCGAGTCCATACCAACCAATGTAAAAATTCTATGCACATAAAGGGCCCCAGAATCTGGAATTCATTACCAGTAAATATTAAGTTAACCTTGTCTGAAAATCAATTCAAGACTCTTCTCAAAAATCACCTACTCACCCTATACTAAATACTCATACTGTAACAACTTTCAAACCCAATGTTATTTTTGTTAAGATAATCTCAGTTTTATATTGTCATCCTCCTTAACACTTGTTGCAATTTCATATCATCATATTGTCATTTTAATAGTATAGTATCATCATATTGTAATTTGAAATAAAATATATAACTAGAAGAAACTCAATAAATTTCTTTAGTATTGTCTTTTTAATAGTAGTATATTATCATATTGTAATTTGAAATAAAATATATAACTAGAATAAACTCAATCAATTTCTCTAGTATTATGTACATAGTGAATAAGTCTTTAGACTAAGCTGCCCCTAATGCCATGGCATGCCAGTGGCTCTCCTTGCATTACAGTTTTATAATTGTAACTACCAATACCTATGTATACTTGTAACTTGCAACGAAGTAAAAATATTATTATTTTTATTATTATATTATTATTGTTATAGAATGCCGTCATGTTTTTTATGTAGGCCGGTTTGATGTTGTCGTCTTTTAATATCAATGTTATTTTATTCCATAGTTCAGTCTCATTTGGGCATACCCAAAAACACTTTCCTGGTTTAATATCTCTTGTAGTTGATCCCTGAATACCTGCACAAGGGGCGTGGCTCCATTTGCCACAGAAGTGGCATGTAATCCATGCAGTAGAACGTTTGTTTGTTTGGTTGCAGACTACACAGGTTTTCATGATTAATTTTATTGGTTGTTTTACTATTTATCCTACTAATAACTTCCTTAAAGTGGAGATCCTTTTATTTGTATTGTATCTATTTTATTTGCATGTGTATGTGTTTGGGACAATCTTACCGCTTTAAGTTATTGTTTGGGTGTTTGATAAGGCAACCTAAAACCCCGTCCGCTTATTGAATCCGGTCGAGGATACCTTATTTTCTTCAATGAATCCGTTTGGGTGTTAGGGGCGCCTAGAGCTTCACGCTTTGAAGCCAGTCATTGGTTCCCTTATTCCTTGATGGATCCGACGAAATCCAGTCAGTGTATCACTTATTTTAATGAATCTTGTCGGGATTATTTGGGCTATGCAAGACAGACCACTGGAAAATTATTTAACAGAGTAATAATGATCAGTTTGATACAAAAAGTATAACTTGAGTGTTGGAGAAAACCGGTGCATCTGGCAGCTCCTACTATGATGAATGGCCGTACCTCTGGCACCTTGTTTTACCACCTGGAGTTTTGGGCGCTTATTTTTTTCTACCTCCACCACAACGATGCTATTTTTCACTATGGTTGACTGTATGATAAAAGGTCTTATGTTGTTGTATACTATCACTGACAACTCACAACTCGACACTGTTTATCGTAATTTTACCAAGCTGTACACTTTACGTATTTCCTCAAGAGTGTGCACCTATTCGTATTTCAATAGAAATTCTTTTATACCAATGGAACCACTAGATTTAGGTCAGGTACATTAGCAGGTTTAAGATTTTCTATACAGCTGACCTGCGTGGTAGGGACCCGGCGACTGCTGGCAACTGATTACAAACACGAAACTCTTCAGGCCTAACACTTCAGCCTTAGTTTTCACTTTAGCATTTATTATCTTATCTGAATTCTATGGCACCACTGTGATATTCACTCTAACATTATATCTACACCCTATTTGCAGGGAGACTTTCCTTCCTCTGACAAAATTTGTTCTAATTTGTTATTTCACACGTCACTTAAGCCTATAGTTCCCCTCTGGGAGTATGGCTCTGCTATGTTATTGCACACTAATTCCCTTTTTTTTGACTCAGTGTAAACTGTTTTCTGCTTGTTTAGTTCCAAGCACTGGAGGGATGTACTTTATAAGTACACTGGCACAGTTTTAAAGTTCTAGCATGCAAGAGAGACCGTGAAAAACACGAAAAAATACGAAGCAAGGCAGACGCGGGTTGTCTCATTCAATCAGCTTCAAATATGGTCTGAGGACCATGTCACTAGTTACCCTAATCGTGCAGTTTATTATCGTCCTGTTCTACATAATTTATTATTTCTAGAATTTCGCTAGTATCTTCCTGAGTAAAAACTGAGAGGAAGTAAGTGTTGAAAAGTTCACACATTTCCTTATCACTGTCAGTGATCTGACCTGAGTTACTCTTAAGTGGGCCTATCCTGTCCCTAATCTTACTTCTGTACACCTGAAAGAACCCTTTTGGGTTAGTCTTCGAATTCCTTGAGACTTTAGCCTCATAATACCTTTTTGCTTTTTTTATTTCTCTCTTTAATTGAATACTGATTTCTTAACTTCCCATCCCCTCTTTTGATATGCCTATATATGCCTCTCTTTTTACCAATGTTTTAATCTATTGTTTATCCATTTGGGATCATTTTTGTTAGATCTAATTTCCCTACTCGGAACAAAAGTTGTCTGCGCAGCTTGAATTACGCTCTGGAAAACGTCATATTGGCAACCAAAACCACCTACCTGACCAATAGTCAGGTCATCCCAATTTAGCCCACCCAGGTAATTTCTCAGCCACATGAAGTCGGCCAAGCAAAAGTCTGGAACAGAGACTTGATTGCAGTTACAGTGGACCCCCGGATTACGATATTAATCCGTTCCAGAGGGCTTATCGTAAACCGAAAATATCGTAATCCAAATCTATTTTCCCCATAAGAAATAATGGAAATAAAATGAATCCGTTCCAGACACCCAAAAGTATTAAAATAAATTCTTTTTGTACAACATATAGACATTAAATTACACAGAAAATAATGAGAAATATACATAATTTAATACTGTACTACAATAACATGTCACTTACCTTTATTGAAGAGTTGTTGATGTGTGGAAGATGGGAGGAGGGGGGAGGATGGAGGAGTTGCTAGTGTTTGAAGGGGATTCCCCTTCCATTAACACTGCAGGTACCAAGTTCTTTTCTGGGGTTACTGGCCTTTTTCTTTTAATGCCACTAGGACCAGGTTGAAAGTCACTGGACCCCTCTCTCACAAAAAATCTGTCCAGGGAGCTCTGTGTCTGGCGATTCTTTAAAACATCCCTGAAATGGGACACCACATTGTCATTGTACAGGTTGCCAGCACGGCCTGCAACAGCTTTGTTAGGGTGATATTCATCCATAGAGCCTTGCACCCTGCTCCACATTCCACAAATCTCCTTGATCATTGAAGAAGGCAACTTCCTCCATCTCTGTTCCTCCTCCTCCTCTGAACCATTTTCCTGAACTGTGGTCTGTTGTTGCTTTTGCTGCTGAAGCTCTTGCAGATCTTCAGTGGTTATCTCTTCATTGTCCTCCTCCACCAACTCTTCCACATCCTCGGTACTAACATCCAACCCCATGGACTTGCCCAGTGCTACAATGTCTTCCACAACAGGCTCAGGCTCAGGGTTCTGAGGCTCATCCCTAAAACATTCAAAATCCCTCTCTTGGACACAGTCTGGCCATAATTTACTCCAGGCAGAGTTCAAAGTCCTGGTAGTCACTCCCTCCCAAGCCTTACCTATAAGGTTTACACAATGCAGGATATTGAAACGATCTTTCCAAAACTCTTTTAGGGTCATATTAATGTCTGTGATCACTTGAAAGCACTTTTTAAACATTGCTTTGGTGTAGAGTTTTTTAAAGTTTGAAATGACCTGCTGGTCCATGGGCTGGAGGAGAGGAGTGGTATTAGGGGGCAAGAACTTCACTTTGATGAACTTAAAGTCCTGCACAATTTGCTCTGCCAAGTCTGGAGGATGACAAGGAGCACTGTCCATTATCAGGAGGCATTTAAGTGGCAAATTATTTTCCCCAAGATATTTCTTCACACTGGGGCCAAACACTTCATGGAACCAATCCAAGAAAATTTCCCTTGTGACCCATGCCTTACTGTTAGATTTCCACATCACACACAAATTATCCTTGGCGACACTGCATCTCTTAAACACTCTGGGATTTTCAGTGATACACAACAAACAAACAAACAAACAAACAAATTTTATTTCATTGCAGATTACATGGGTATCGGAAGTTACAATGTAAATTGAGTGCAAGGAGAGCCACTGACATGCCATGGCATTAGGGGCAGCTTATTATAGTCCTTAAAAACTATGTACTTAATATTAGAGAAATTTATTGAGTTTATTCTAGTTAAAAATTATTTTCAAAATTACAATATGATGAAATTTTACTGTTTAAATTATTATATAATGATATTAGATCTTAGATTGTTACAGGTGTTAAAGATTCTTGAATGATAATATGGAATTGAGATTATCTTAAGGAAAATAACATTGAGCATTTTTGACATTAACTTATAATATGAGTAGGGGGTAACATAATAGTAACATATTATTAAAAATTGAGATTATCGTATAGGAAAGTAACAATGAGCATTTTTCAAAGTAGTTTATAGTATGATCATTTAGGTTTGGGTGAGTAGGTGGTTTTGAGTTGAGTCTTAAATTGATTTTCAGACAAGATTATCTTAATATTTACTGGTAATGAATTCCAGATTCTGGGGCCCTTTATGTGCATAGAATTTTTACATAGGTTGATATGAACACGGGGTATATCAAAAAGTGATCTGTGTCGTGTGTTGTGGTCATGGGTCCTATTAAAGTTGGTGAGGAGAGTTTTGAGCAGAGGGTTTATATTAGAGTGTAAAGTTTTATATATGTAGTAGGCACAAGAGTAAGTATGAATGTTCTTTACGGTGAGTAGTTTGAGACTTTTGAATATTGGTGGAGTATGCTGTCTAGAGTGGGAATTTGTTATCATTCTGACTGGCTTCACTTTAAAATCCCCGCTAGCATTAGCACACAATATAAGAGATAGCCTGTCTTTCATAGGCTTGTGTCCTGGCAGTGCCTTTTCCTCCTGTGTAATGAAGGTCCTGTTTGGCATCTTCTTCCAAAACAGGACTGTTTCGTCACAATTGAACACTTGTTGGGGTTGGAATTGTTCAGCCTCTATGTATTCCTGGAATTCATGCACATATTTTTCAGCCACACTTTTGTCACAACTGGCTGCCTCACCATGCCTTATTACACTGTGTATGCCACTACGCTTCTTAAATCTGTCAAACCAGCCTTTGCTGGCTTTAAATTCGTTCACTTCAGCACTCGTTGCAGGCATTTTCTTGACGAGATCATCATGCAACTGCCTTTCTTTTTCAGATATTATCGCCCGCGTAACACTATCTCCTGCTAATTGTTTCTCGTTGATCCACACCAACAACAAATTTTCCACATCTTCCAGCACTTGCGATCTCTGTTTTGTGATCATATTTGCACCTTTCGCAACAACAGCTTCCTTGGCCACAATGGTAGCGATGGTTGAATAGGCTTTTCCATACAGTCTGGCCAGCTCAGCGATACGCACTCCACTTTCATATTTTGCTATTATCTCCTTCTTCAGTTCTAAGGTATTTCTCAGCCTCTTTACCACAGGGCTGGCACTAGAAGCTTTCTTTGGACCCATGGTGGCTTATTTAGCAGTTGCAAGCACTAAAAACAATGGAATAATGACAAAATATATGGTATGAATGCGTGGGTGGCGCTCACTCACTGGTAAACACTTGCACACTGACTGTGGATGGCGCATTGTGCCATTCCAGGGCATGTGTATGCGTCCAAGACGAATAGCGTATTCCGAGCGGATCATCGTATACTGAGCCAATATTTTTACGGAAAATGTATCGCTAACCGAATTTAGCGTAATCTGACGCCATCGTAATCCGGGGGTCCACTGTATCTGGGTAATTCCATGATACAGTGGACCCCCGCCTAACGAACGCTCCATATAGCGAACAAATCTCGTAACGAACGTTTTTTTCGCAAAATATTTTTCTCACGTAGCGAACATTTACTCGTGAAGTGAACCGTACCAGACCTGTCTGCCTGCCCCGCACATGCGCGGTGAGGTGGACACCAGTCAAGCGTTGTTTACACTTGAGAGAACATTACCCAGCGCGCTCTTTCAAACATTCCCAATACTTTTGCTGTGTTTATTGTTGGTTAAGTGATTGTCACTGTGAAATAAGTCACCATGGGTCCAAAGAAGCTTCCTAGTGGCACCCCTGTGGTAAAGAGAGTGAGGAACACCATCGAACTGAAGAAAGATATTGTTGAAAAATATGAGAGTGGCATACGTGTGAGTGAGCTTGCCAGGATGTACAACAAAAACAAATCTAGTATCGGCACTACCCTGGCAAAGAGAATGAGATCAAGGAAGCTAATGTTGCAAAAGGGTTGATATGTTAACGAAAAGAGATCGAAAACAGTGGATGAGGTTGAAAAGTTGTTGATGGTGTGGATAAACAAAAACAATTAGTAGGTGATAGTATTTCCGGCGATAATTTGTGAAAAGGCAGGAAGTTGCACGCAGATCTTGTCAAGACAATGCCTGGAACCAGTGCTGAGGATAGTGATTTTAAAGCCAGCAGAGGCTGGTTTGAGAGGTTTAACCCCGGGGCCCCACGTATATTTCGTTAGCTCGCCCATGCCCCAATTTTTGAAAAAAAAAAAAAATTTTTTTTAAAATAAAGAACTTTTTTTTGTGTTATAGGAAAAAAAAAATTTTAGTAGTTACCGAGATATGAGGGAGAAGTTGGACGGGTTTTTCACCTGACAGCAACGGAGTCCCCCTTGCAGAATTGCCCATATACCTTTTTCCTTTTTTTTTTTATTTTATATAATTTTTATGTTCTCATAATCAAAATTTAAAGTAGTTCTTGGTTTCTACCCAATCTGTGTTCTGACACTAATATTAGGTACTGAAATTGTACTCATAAAAAATAATAATGATAGTGCAAAAAAAATAATAATAATGATGATAGGGGAATAATAATAATAATAATAATAATAATAATAGTAAAATAATAATAATAATAATAATAATAAAAGGGTCCCCCCCCTCCCGGGGAAAATTCATTCCAAAAGCCTGCTAAGTGCCATTACCCAATTTACTTTTTAAAAAAAAGTCACGTAGGTTAGCCCTTTTTTAGCCCCCAAAAAAAACATTCCCCCCAAGCCACAATATTATACTTACATAATTGTCGTTTCCGGGGTGTTCGTTGGGGGGTCCCAAAGTATATACCCCCTTTTGAAAACAATAATTGCACAAACATTATTTATTTTTATATTGTTTTTAAAAATTTTTTTAACCCCCAACCAAAATAAAAAAAAATTTTTATTACTATTGTTCTATAATATATATACACATATATAAGACTGGACACTTTCCATCAACTGGGGAAATTTGGGTTGTTTTGGGTGTTTGTGTGGACATCTAAATTTGCTGGTCAGGGTAAGGCAGCTGTCAAAATGACATATTATACCATTACTACCACCCCACACTGCCTGTCAACCTGTCAAACGGGGGCCCCTGTCTTCTTCCCCAACCTCCTTCCTTTCCCTTTAACCCACCTTCCTTTCTTTTCCCTTTATTCCCTTTCCCTTTTTTTTTCTTCCTTTCTTACTTTTTTTTGTTCTTCCCTTCCCCTCATTTTTCCTTCCTTTCCCCTTTTTTTCTTAATTCCTTCTTTTTTCCCTTTTTCCCCCCTTCCTTCTTTTCCTTCCTTCCTCTCTCTTTTTTCCTTCCCTTTCCTTTTATCTCTTCTTTCCCCTTTCCCTTCCCTTTTCCCCTCATTTTCTTCCTTCCTTCCCTTTCTTTCTTTTCTTCCTTCCTTCTGGGATCCCGGGCATTTCTTTTTGGTCACAAACCCCCCAAAAACCCTGAAATTTTTCTTCCCGAGACACTTCCATCTGTGTTAGAGCTATCATTGAGGAAGAGAACAGTCCCAGATGCACCAAGGAGTCAAAATAATTCTTACCGCTAGGCATGCTGGGAAAAGGACCACTTTAAATATGGGGAAAAACAAAACCCCGGGGGCCCCCTTTTTTTTACCCGCACACTGACCACACAGACCCCTTCTTTTCACATGTGGGGCCCACCGGGTTTCCTGCTTATTTGAGGCCCAGAATTTGGGGGTATAGATCGTCCAAAACAGTGGCTCCCACCGGGGATTTCACCAAAAAAGCCCAAAAGGGTTAAATATAAATTTAATCTTTTTCAAAATTAATTTTTTTTGAATATTTTTGGATGTCTGGGAAAGGATTAATTGTATTTACATTATTTCTTTGGAAATAAGGTTTAATTTCAACTTTTCGTATAAAAAACAGCTCCTGAAAAGATTAAGTTGGAGTTAGAGACCCTTTTTGAAACTAATGATTTGTGACGCTTTCCCAAACTCATCATTAACCTCAAGATTATTAATAAGTGATTCTTTTTTTTCAAGAACCCAAATCAAGGGTTGCTACCTCTAGTTGGTTCTGTCACAAATTTTTTTAAAAAACCCTGAATCGTATCCGTAGGTCACTGACTTAAAATTTTGTCATGCCTTTTTTTTCCAACTTTTTCTAAAGTTAAAATCTTCCATTAACACAACATTTTCATATTTAGACGCCCTTATGAATTTTTGGGCCACAG
>WNWK01029961.1:0-23905 GCA_009830355.1 Cherax destructor
TTTTCCAGAATGTCAATGTCATGAGTACATCAAGTTTGGTGTTACTCTTCCTTCTCTTCAGCATCTCAGGTGATGCTGCCAAAATGTTTCACATAATTGTATTCTCGTCGGAAATGCGAATTTATCGCCACACCGCCTTCCAATAATTACCTCTTGAAAAGTTGAAGGTGTTGGGGAGGGTGTGTGCGAGGGAGGGAAGGGGTAATAGGAGAGAGTCGATAACAGCGTAGCCAGATCCTTTTTCCCACCACGCTCAACCCCCTCCTCCCCCTCAACACAAGCTTCAGAGAGTGTTGAATACTTTTGTTGTTTCCTCCCCGTGTACCAGCCAAATTTCTCTCCCCGTAGTTATGCTCGCTTGAGATTTTGCGTGTGTACTCACTCATCGGTAAGGCATTTTTTGTTGTTTATCTTGATTTCTTGTTAAGAAATGTTGTAGTACATCGAAGGCTAGATGATATTTAATGTGGTTGTGAAACTCATGTGGCACAAGGAGAGCCGGCTGGCACTATTGATCAGAAAATAAAGTTTGATATGAGCTTATTAGCCAGTCTTCCATCTTACCTTCCAGGCAGTCTTCCATCTCACCTGCCAGGCTGTCTTCCATCTCACCTTCCAGGCTGTCTTCCATCTCACCTTCCAGGCTGTCTAAAAACCAGCTCTCTAGCCAGTCTTCTCCAAAGCTTTTCAGACAGCCTTCTAACCGCTCTTCAGGTCAGCTTTTCACTCATGCAGCCTTTCGGCGAGTCTTCCACACAGCCTTCCATTCAGTCCTTCAGCTTCTAGCTATTCTTACAGGCAGCCAAACATGCAACCTTCCAGTCAGCCTTCCCCACGTGAAGGAAAATTTGCTGAGTGTGAAAAATAGGATGACTAAAAAGAGTGCGTCAAAATTAATGAAAATTTTCCAGCAGGTTGCTCTTAGTCTTCCATGACACCCCGCCACCTCCCTTCTAACTCTTGTCCCTCCTCTCCCTCCTTACTTCTCTCTCTCTCTCTCTCTCTCTCTCTCTCTCTCTGTCTCTCTCTCTCTCTCTCTCTCTCTCTCTCTCTCTCTCTCTCTCTCTCTCTCTCTCTCTCTCCTCTCTCTCTCTCTCTCTCTCCCTCTCTCTCTTTTACACATGGTTTTACAAGATTTAGTTTAGGGTTCCTAACTTTATTTACATGCTAAGAGCAGTTACCTACATCAGCTTATTTGAAAGCCTTTTTATTGTTATGAGATTACGCAAATAGTGAACAGCGTGAAGTTGGAGCCATCTGTGGGCCAGCGATTTCATTTGGTCAACTGATTTTATTTCGTTGATATCGTTTCATATTCCATACACGAGTAATCCTAGGAATAAATGATCTCAAATACAGTGATGTTCTGAAGAAGGGTACAGTGAGAGTTTAGTTGTTGTTTACTGCCCGTCTTGTTGTGCAGAAGCTCATTTTTTTATTATGTCTCTCTCTCTCTCTCTTAAGGGCGTTTGGCTTATTCGGTAAGTTCGGCTTATTTGGCATGAGGGGATCCTGCCAGCAGAGGTGTGGAGGAGGTTTGTTTACCCTCTGTGTTCGGCTGGGGTTGGGGGGGGTAAGTGGTCGCTCAGGACTCCATCACTGGATGCTGAACAGAAGAACACCTCGGTTAATAGTGAGAACATTGTGATTAGTGTGCCAAATGGCGAGGGTTTCTCTAACTGGAATAATAAGTGTATAACAATTAGCAAAAGTTAGTCAGTGATGTGCATCATTAGTGAACAGTTAGGGATACTCCCCTCGCCCCCCTCTCCCATCCCGGTCTCCTCCCCACATCCCGGTCTAGGTCTATTGACTTCCTGACCAAGGATGTTGCCGTTTAGTGCCCCAGCAATTACTCGCACCACCCCTCGCTACTCCCCCACCGTCATCAACTATGCATCCATGCTGTCCTTCACCCGTTACCCCACAGATGGCGCCCTCCCACTCCCACGATGTCAGCAATGTCACAAGAAATACCGGGTTCCCATGAATCTCCACGACAGAGCAAACATCCTGGAATCCGTCCATGAGGCATCTGCCAGGTGTGCCACAGGGAATGTGCATTCAATCCCTCAACTAGCAACATTCGTGCACACAATGGATGTCTAGGCTCCAGGAGGGCTCCAAATGGGAACAACCAACAGCCACTCCCAGCAGACAGAGCTGACAGTTACCCTGACTTCACCTCTACAGAGGACCTAAAATTTGCAATCAAATTGACATCTACCAGGACGCTGACACACATCTGACACACATTGGAGCACTGAGGCTTATAACTAGTGAGGACACCATCGCTCTTAAGAACGTCATTACAGCACAAGCCATGAAAGACAGGGCTCCCAGTACCAACATTGACATCCCTGACATTGCAGCAGGTGAAGAACATTTAACCTTACAGGACGCTGATGTGTATAAAGCTGCTATGTCATTTCCACAGGGCTCAGCAGGAGATTTCACAGATTTAAGGCCACAACACTTGAAACAAATGCTCAATCCAGCACTTGGTGAGGTTTCAGAGAGGTTGCTGTCTGAACTCACCAAATTTTACAATGTGTGCCTGGCTGGCAGTGTCCCAGAGGCCATTAGACCCCTTTTCTTCGGTGCCTCACTGTGTGCCCTTCGGAAAAAGGATGGAGGAAACAGGCCCATTGCAGTGGGCAACATCCTTCAGTGCCTAGTCGCCAAGGCTGCAGTAAGAATGGTGAGTCAAGAGGCTGCCGCAATGTTGAAACCAACTGAGTTCGGTTTTGGTGTTCAACAAGGCTGTGAAGCAGCTGCCCACGCAGCCCGAGTATACATCAACAACATGTCCGATGAAAAAGCCTTGATCAAATTGGACTTTGCCAATGCTTTCAACTTAGTCAGAAGGGATGCTGCTCTTTAAGCAGTTTCTAGACACTTCCCTTACCTCTATCCCTTCATAGAATCGTGTTATAGTGTGCCTTCTAAACTGCTGTTTGGGGACCATGAAATTGACTGTGTGAGGGTGTGCAACAGGGGAACCCTCTCGCCCAATTTCTATTCTGTCTGGTCATCAAGGAAGTCACAGAAGCGCTCTCCAGTGAGCTCAATATCTGGTTCTTGGATGATAATACCCTAGCTGACACTAGAGAATCTCTCCTAGAGGACATCAGAAAAATTAAAGACATGGGAGAGAGCCTGGGCCTATCTTTAAACCCCACCAAATGTGAAATAATTTCTACCAAACGACAGATGATCCAGAATATTAGTGCTGTTTTACCAGGAGCACGAGCCATTGATCCAGCGAACAGCACTCTCCTTGGTGCTCCTCTTGGGTCCAATGCCGTCGATCTGATCCTAGGCATTGATGAAGACATTGATACACATGATGCCTTCTACCTACTCAACAGTAGCCTGTCAATCCCAAAATCTACCTACTTCCTGAGATGCTACCCAGCCTTCAGCAGTCCAAAACTCAAGGAGTATGACTCTCTTTTTAAGACCATGCTTGAGAGTGTATTGAATCTTTCCCTTGAAGATGGGCAGTGGTTGCAAGCCTCACTTCCAGTCAGGCTTCAGGGGCTGGGAGTATGCAGATCCTCCCAGATTGCTCTACTAGCTTTCCTATCCTCTTCCATAGCATCAAATGAGTTAATAAAACAAATCCTTCCAGACAACCTCAGTGACTCAGCAGGAATACAGAACCTTAGCTACACCAGTGCTATCACTGAATGGGAGACTCTTGCTGCTCCAGCACCAAAACCTAGTGCAGAACTGGCCTACAAACAGTCAAGCTAGGATGGTCCCATCGCTGAAAAGGTGCTTGCCAACATGCTTAGGGCTGTAACATCAGACTGGGAGACTGCCTGTCTCCGAGCTGTGAGTGCACATCACTCTGGAGACTTCCTCCAAACAGTTCCCATTTCGGTAATGGGAACACACCTCGACCCTAAGACCCTCTGTATTGGAGTGGCTCTTCGCCTTGCTGCCCCAATTCACACGGAATATACGTGTATTTGTGGTGATGCGCAAGTCGACCAATATGGTCTACATGGTCTTAACTGTTGCAAAATCAAGGGATGGCATGCAAGACACAATGAGGTCAACGACATCATAAAGAGAACCCTTGCTACAGCTGGATGCCCAGCCGAGAGAGAGCCTCAATCACTACCAGCCAACAATACCCACAACCCAGCAAACCGCCCTGATGGGATCACCAACTATCCATGGAAGAATGGCAAGCTCTTAGCATGGGATTATACCTGTGTGTCGACGACGGCTGACACCTACATCCATCACAGTGTCAGGCGACAGGGAGGAGCTGCTGATCACAGGGAGGAGTACAAGATCGGCAAGTACAGGGACATAAGCCAACAGTATCAATTTGTCTCAGTGGGATCAGAGAGCTTGGGATCATGGGAAAAAAATGCCACACGTTTCCTTAAAGAACTGAGTTCCAGACTCATCGACACCACCAGGGACCCAAGGGCAGCCACTTTCATGTTCCAGCGCTTCAGTGTGGCCATCCAGAGGGGAAATGCATGCTGTGTACTGGGCTCGTGTCTGGCTTCGGAGGAGCTGGAGGAGATTCATAATCTATGATATATTGTACAAGTGTATTCATGTTTGTGCTTTCTGTCAATGTATTCTGTCTATTATAAAAGTTAACATGTGATATAAAATATAGGGTGTGGTAGGAGAAGAAAATATTCAAACAGCTCCGGGAAGAACCTTGAGATTTCCCTGAGGTACTTTTATTGTATATATAAATATATATATATATATATATATATATATATATATATATATATATATATATATATATATATATATATATATATATATATATATATATATATATATATATATATATATATATATGTCGTGTCAGTATCATATATACACTTGTTTAGTGTATCTTTATAAAGCTGGTCCCTTTGCGTGTGACGTCACGGTACCCGCTGACGTCAGAGGCTCAGCGCATGTACACAGCCTATCATAGGCAGACTGCCTCACTACGTTAGACCTACAGGCGAGACAGAAGGTGTGCTGGACTCTCCTCTAATTACTGTAAATATACCGTAACCATCCAACAAGGAGTATCTTTGACCTCCTATATATCTCTCCCAAGACCCACACGACTATATATACAAACACTGATCTCTGGCCGACGGAGACTCGAACCTACGAACCTCATGACAAGGTACGCAGTGCTTTACCGACCGTACCACACTGGTCCAATACCTTGGCATCCAGCCAAGATGAAAAGCTGTAAGCCTTCCTGCCTGAAAGCTGGCTGCCTTGGAATAACGTCTAGCGAAAGCTGGATGCCAAGGTATTGGACCAGTGTGGTACGGTCGTAAAGGACTGCGTACCTTGTCATGAGGTTCGTAGGTCGAGTCTCCGTCGGCCAGAGATCAGTGTTTGTGAATATTTCGCCTGCTCTTGCGGATTCCTAGCATTGTAAAAATCTCTAGTTGTGTCGATGCATGCAGGGGATGAGATGAAAAGAAAGCTGTAAGCCTTCCTGCCTGAAAGCTGGCTGCCTTGGAATAACGTCTAGCGAAAGCTGGATGCCAAGGTATTGGACCAGTGTGGTACGGTCGGTAAAGCACTGCGTACCTTGTCATGAGGTTCGTAGGTTCGAGTCTCCGTCGGCCAGAGATCAGTGTTTGTGAATATTTCGCCTGCTCTTGCGAATTCCTAGCATATATATATATATATATATATATATATATATATATATATATATATATATATATATATATATATATATATATATATATATATATATGTATATATAGGAGATACCACCTCTAGAACTTTACTGGGGACCCTCATCCTCAGAGAAGACAATAAACGTACCTCAGGGAAATCTCAAGGTTCTTCCCGGAGCTGTTTGAATATTTTCTTCTCCTACCACCCCCTATATTTTATATTACATGTTAACTTTATTAATAGACAGAATACATTGACAGAAAACACAAACATGAATACATTGGTACAATATATCAAAGATTATGAATCTCCTCCAGCTCCTCCGAAGCCGGACACAAGCCCAGTATGCAGCATGCATTTCCCCTCTGGATGGCCACGCTGAAGCTCTGGAACATGAAAGTGGCTGCCCTTGGGTCCCTGGTGGTGTCGATGAGTATGGAACTCAGTTCTTTAAGGAAACGTGTGTTTTTTTTTCCCATGAGCCCAAGCTCTCTTCTTGCTGAATAAGGCAAGCTAAAATTTGTGTATGCAATAATTTCGCAAAAATCATTCTGAATCTAACGGAAAAATGTAGTTCATTGTGTTTGTTTATTATTAAATTATTGTAAACTTAACTAAAATTTATTTAGATGGATTAGACTAAATTAAATTACGCTTGTTGTAATTTATATATATATATATATATATATATATATATATATATATATATATATATATATATATATATATATATATATATATATGCAAACAATCGTAAACAGGTATCTTAACAATGCAAGACATGCCAAGGGAGGTGGAAATCTTTAGCTCAAGTACTTTCACACTTCTCAGTGCGTCGTCAGGAGCTGTGCAATGTTGCAAAGGAAACAACAGGAGAAGTAAGGTAAGTTTCCAGAGAGTAGTAGTGTGGAGACCCCAGCCAGTCTCTGAGAGAGGCCAGAGGGATGCCAACCACACACCGCCCCCCCCCCCACACGTCACCCCATATGGGTCGTGTGGGGTAGGCCTCACAGTTTGCAGATAGCTTGAGGAAAAATACTAGAAGATAGTTAACAGCCAGCCTTAAGCTTCTAACCACTGGGAACAGGTCATGTGAAGTAAAAAGTTACATTACAATAGTGGATCATTACACACCTTCATTTACAACCTTCTAACTAATGAAATAGAGGGAAAAATCCCTCATTTGTCAACCAGTGTCGCAGAACCTTCCAGAATATTTAGGAAACACTCTCAGTGTCAGTTAATATGTCTGTGTGAATTCTCCTATTCAGGCTTTCTTTCTTATAATAACTAGGCTATTCTTAATTTTAATGTCATTCCTTTCAATATTATCAACTGTCATCCGCTAATATCAATATTATTATTATCATCATCATTACATTTTACCAATAATATGGAAATAAGTCACTCTGACTTTTTTGGATTATCCTAGGTTTTCTACACATATGCTGTTATGTATGATAATTTATGTAACTGTATTTGTGTATACCTGAATAAACTTACTTACTAACCTGATTCATTAAACCAATAAACTAGTTGCAATCACCATGTTGCAACCACCTATGTGTACCTTGTACCACTGTACCTAGAAGGCATAGGACCTCAATAGATCACTCTATATTTCTTTTGGGCTATCCTAGGATGATCGCACATGTGCCCCCATACCTAAATGAACCCACATACCTACTTCCTTACTACAGATGTTATATCGCTCAGGTTACTAGAGCACCTGTCGCATTACAATACCTGTATGCAGCAGAAGCTGAGTGAGTTATACCAACAGCAGACCTAACATATTAAATATCGACGTTCGCGACGGAATTAGCAAGGTTTCATATATAATATGGAAGTACACGACGGGCATACCATGATGTTCAGTTTGCAGTCTCTGGTCAAACATCGTTGCTGCCCGACCACTGTGGTGTGAGGGTGTGCTGACAGGCGCCTCTGGTGGCCAGCTTTGACAACTTCATTTTCTCTGCAATGGCCGAGCCATACAGAAGAAGAGTAAATACAGTGTGTATTGGGGTACTCGCTGGAGCCATTTACCCTTCAAATGCAGACGATCTCTTACCTGCCATTCTACGTGATAAATATGGATTCACCACTTCAGATATTTATGGAATATCACTTAATGGAGCACAAGAGTGTTTGTGAAGTTCTCGTCGAGTGGTGTCTACGTAAGAGCTGTTGACGTTTATCAAGACAAGAGGATGGTTGTGAGGGAAGGATTGGAGGTGCGGTTGAGGGACGTATCGGCGACATACAAGTGGATAAGGATTCGAAATATTCCATTTGAGGCTTATGAAGAAGATGTGAGGGATATTTTCAAGGCCTATGGAGTGATTCATGCAGCAAATGTTGGTAGGTGTGAACAGGGTGCCTACGCAGGATTGCCAGAAGGATCATACAGTCTGAAGATGTCCTTGAGGATGCCTATACCATCATATGTATTGATGCCCCTCTTTTGTACACAAGTATATGTTACATATGCAGGGCAAGTGAGGACATGCCGGCTATGTGGACAGGCTTGGCATTTGGCGGTGGCTTGTGAGAGACAAGGACAGTTACCCCAGCAACGACGTGGAGAGGTGAGGGGGATTGGTGTGGATAGCCTTTTCAGTGACCTGGAGAGGAATGTGTCTTCTCCAGGGCGTAAGGATGGAGGAGCACGTCGATGGAGCGATGAGACGGAGCAAGCGGAGGAGTTGGTGGTGACATTACCTCCTGTGACTTGTCCAGAGGAGGTGAAGGATTCTACAGTCGCTGTCGGACAGGAGGATGGCAATGATTTGGTGGAATTGACAGATCCTATGTTGGAGGATCTAAGGAAGTTGATTGATAGTCCACCTTCCATGGGCGAGGAGTATGAGCTGCAGAATAACCCGGAAGTAATGGCAAGTCTGGGTGAAGTGCTGAGTGATGACGTGAGTAAGAGTGGTTGTGGTGAGAGTGGTAATGAGGTGAGAGTGTGTGTGGTTGAGGCGGAAGTTCATAAGGAGGACAATGTATTCAGTGCAGTGTCTGAAGAGATCATGAAGGTGGCGGGAGAATCCCGTAAGAGATCTAGTGGTTCGGTGGATATATATATATATAATTCATGTTAAGCGCTAAACCTATTTGGGTTATTCAGCGCAATACTTTGTGGAGGTTTGATCCTCCGTCTGCTGGGCGCGAGACAGACACGCTCTCTATTTGTACTCGTTCGGTGGAAGATGATGTGTTGACGCCGGCTCAGAAGACAGGGAAGAAAGTGTTAGCAGAAAGGGATAGGGATGAGAGGGGGAGTAAAGGAGAAGCGTGTAGACAAGGTGGGAGGAGGGCCAATGGGGGGGGGGGTTCTTCGTCAATGCAGGTGGAGCACGAGTAACGAAGCATCAGGGGAAACCACCTTTAAAGAATTTAAGTGTTTAAGTATGAATGTTAATGGCCTCCGCGAGGAGGTCAAGAGGTTGTGGGTTGAGAGTATTTTGTGGAGAGAGGGTAGTGATGTTTGTTTCCTCCAAGAACACAATTATAGGTGTGGTAGGGAATTGAGGTTAAAGGGATTTAATTTATATACAAGAAGTTTGGAACTTTTCAAGGGAGGGGCTTTGGTAGGTATTAGGGAATCCTGCCCTTTTCATTTGAGGTCGTGGGAGGAGGTAGGAGGGGGCGGATTGTAAGGGTAGATGGGGTTTGGGGTGACATCTCGGTTTGTTTTCTGGGTGTGTATATGCCAGCGGTTAATGTGCCTAGTATCAAGGGGGATTTCGTGAGGGATTATTTAGTTTATGCATTAAAGGGACTTCCTGTGGTAACGGTGATAGCGGGAGACTGGAATTGTGTTATTAGGAGGAATGACGTAGAACTGAGAGGAGCAGGTTGTGTGCTAGCAGTGTTGAGGGACTTATTAGGGGCGGTTGGAGTTCGGGATGTAGTAGATGGTAGACAGGTTATGGTAGAACATACGTTTATTAGGAAAGGATATGCAGCACAGTTGGATAGAGTGTACGTGTCTTCAAGTATAAATGTGGAAGAGGTGCGTATTATAGATGTTGGGTTTTCAGATCATAGGGGTGTGGTGGCTGTGTTGGGGTGGGTGGGTGCTGTTAAATATTATTCAGACTTGTGGAGGTTGAATGTTAGTTTGCTGAAACAAGAGGGGGATCGTGAGGGTTTCGAGGCTTGGTGGGAGGGGGTCTGAGGTGGGGGTAGGGGCATTTGTGACATTGGGAAGTGGTGGAATTTGATGGCAAAGGAGGCGGTGAGAGGTTATTATAGGCGTGAGGGGGTTGAGGAGGCTAAGTATAGGTATGGGTTACAGGGATATTTGGAAGGGAGGTTAAGGGATTGTTATAGTGGTGGAGGAGAAGGGTGTCATCAACAGGAAATAGCGCATCTTAAGGGTAGACTAAAGGATATTCAGAATGAAGTTTTTAGTGAGATAAGGGTTCGTAGTCAATTAGAAGAGGTGTTATGGGGTGATAGGCCTTCGGGTACTGTTTTGAGGAGATTTTGGACACGTAGAACAGGCATGACAATAACGGCGTTGAAGGTAGAGGAGAATGTGTGCTTATGCAAAGTATTGGTTTCAGAATAAGTTCATGGGTAGAGTGAGGGATGAGGTTTGTAGGGGGATTGTGCTAGAGAGCATTCAGCAGAGGTTAGGGGAGGAGGATAGGAAGGGGTTAGTTGGAAGAATAACGATTGAAGAGGTATGGCAAGCGGTGCAAGGGGAAGGCACCTGGGGTGGATGGGTTACCTGGGGATTTCTACGTATGTCATTGGGATGTTTTGAAGGATGTTTTAGTAAAGGTGCTGAATCAAATGAAGGATAGGGGTACGATGGATGAGGTGCAGAGGACTGGGGTGGTGGTGTTAGTACCAAAAGGCAAGGACAGTGATGTTTTGAGAGGGTATAGGGCAATAACTTTGTTATGCTCTGATTACAAGATTTTTGCCAAGATATTAGTGAATAGGATGAAAAGAGTGTTTTAGAAGGTGTTAGAGGAAGGTCAGTTTGGTATACCAGGATGTAGCATTAGGACGGGGCATAAGAGAATTAAGATTTTCGTGGAACTGAAGGAAGGGGGAGGGTTTCTGGGGTTAGATTGGGAAACGGCGTATGATAGTGTAGACAGGGAGATGTTATATGAGATCTTAGGGAGGCAGGGGTTTGGCGGGGAAATTGTTAGGTGGGTAAGAACCTTGTATGATGGTGCCTTGGCGAGGGTACAGGTTAATGGCAGGTTAGGAGTTCAGGTGAGGTTTGAGAGGGGTCTGAGGAAGGGTTGTTCCCTATCTCAGATTCTTTTTGGGTGTCTGCAGGACCCCTTTTATAGGTTGGTTCGTGAGGGAGTATGGGATGGGGATGAAAAGTGGGGTTGTGTAACAGGCATAGTAGGTTATGTTGATGACACTACAATTATGGTGGGGAGTAGTGAGGGTTTAGGAAATGTTAATAAGATTATTGAGGTGTTTGGAGGGGCTACTGGGATGGGCATCAATAGAGTGAAATCTAGGTTGTTGGAGGTAGGTTCGTGGGTGGGTGGGCCGTTGGGGAGTAGGGGTGGGTGGATGTGTGTTGATAGCTTAAAAATATGTGGGGTCATTTTTAGTCATAGTAATTTGTTGGCAAGGGAATTAAATTCGGAGTTAGTGGTGAACAAAGCGCTAGGTAGGTTAGGTGGTTTCAGTCCTGGAGAGGTAACGTTGTTACAAAAGAACAGTGGTAGTGAATGCTCTAATTTATAGTAAACTGTGGTTCGTGGCGACTGTTTATCCTCTACCTGAGTGTGACATAAGAAGGTTGACGGTAAGGGTTTATAGATACATTTGGAGATATGGGAGGCACTGGTTGGCGCGAGAAGTAGTGACAGCGGGGGTGGCCGTGGAGGGTATGGGGTTGATACCATTGGGGAGAAGGCTTCAAAGCATATACGTAAAACAGGAATTTATAGCAGGGGGGGGATGGGGGCAGGCGAGTGGGGAGGGTTATGAGTGAGGTACTTAGGTGGTGGAAGGGTAGAGATTTATTGCATTGTGAGGATATTTTGAGATATCTTTCAGTTGTCAGGGTGCCAGGTAGGGTGAAGGTGAGTAAGTTGGATAGGGTAGGGAGGGAGAAAGAGATAGTGCAGGGATCAGGGATTTATCCTATGTACAATTGGAAATTGGTGTGGTATTGGATGAAGAGGCTGCGTATACCACCTAGGGTACGGGAAACAGGGTATAGGTTTTTATTAGGCATTTTGGCATCAAGGGCACAATTGTGGAAAATGGGCATAATAAGGGAGGGGTTGTGCCTGAAATGCGGTGGGCTTGAAACTGTGTATCACGTTATTTACTTTTGTGAGGAGTTGGGGGAAGTGCGGGAATGGTTTAGTGGGGTTTTGAAAAGGGTAGGGGCGGGGGGTTTGTCAACCCTTAGAGCGTTAATCTATGGATGTTGAGGCGTGTCCTGAGGATGTAAGAAGAGCGGTGGCATATTTAGTGGTGGAGTACATTTACATCTCGTGGTGCATGAGAGAGGAGCAGGGCGCTGTCCGTATTAGAGCTATGGCGGCAGGTTTCTATAGGACGAGATGTCGTAATCAAGAGGTGTATGCAGGAAGGTGGTGTAAGACGTTTCCTTGGGTTATCAGAACCTCACTGTTGCGTTATTGTTGGGGCATAAGGAAGCTTGCCTGTTTTCTTACTGTCGGCGTCATCATAATCTCTTAGGGGTTTGTGAGTCAAAGCAAACCTTTGTTGACTATATTAAAGAAAAAAAATATATTGGAAGAGCTCTATTAGAGATTCCGCCTGTGTGAGTGAGATCCGTGTGTTGGTGTATGGACATTGTGTCACGTACGGCAGGTGTTTGAATGTATGTTGGGTGCGTGTGTGTGGGTGGAGAAAATATTATTTTCCTTTGTGTTAACTTTTTCAGCTACCACCGGGGTAATTTTTGTGTTTTGTCTGTGTTTGTTATACACAGGGAATGTCATATGGTTCAAGCATGACATGGTGGTGGTAAACCTTGTAATGTATGGGTATGGGGAGGTTTTATTTGATGTGCACCAGGTTCTAGGAGCACTGTTGGGGTTTACAGCAGTAGGTTAGATAAGGCTACACTTTTGAAGAGTTAGCTTTTTGATCTTATGTGATCGTTGAATGTAATATAATGGTGTCTTACATTGTAATGGCAGTTCCTTTTGATTAATATTTGTAATGTGTGTGAAGGGTGTTTGGATTTTGTTCGAGGTGGTGTCAGGTCAAAGAAAAAATTTGTTTTGTATATAATATAGATGAAGTTTTACAGTTGTATTTAGATATGTTTTTAAACGGGAGGGGGAAGAGTTAGGGTAGTACACAATTTCAAGTTTAATAAGATGTTGTTTGTGACTTGTATTATGACTTTTACGTCTGACTCGAAAGGGTATTTCCTTAAAATTAAAAAAAAAAAAGGAATGGAAGGGGGGTTTACAAGTGTACATGGTAGAGCTGTAATGGTTTCATGTTATTTGGTGTATTACAGTGATACCAGGTCTTCGGACTGATTCGGTAAGACTTTTGCAGAGACAGTATTATTCCTGTGTGTTTATGGAATGTAATATGATGTTTAATTTTTATTATGGCAGTTGTGGTGTTTAATTTTTGTAACATGTGTGAGCAGGGAGATGGGTATTGAGGTGTGGTTTGGTAAAGGCAGTTTTTGTTTTGTGTATAGTGTTGCTGCAGTTTGTAGTTGTATTCTGATATTTTTCAGTAAAGATAAGACAACCTAGTATCAAGGTTAATAAGAAGGAGATTGATTATATTTGTGGTTCATTTACTGGTAGGGTGTGGAGCTTATGTATATGTTTCAATATGCGATTTTGTCATGACATGTATTGTATATACTGTTCTAAATAAAATATAAAAAAAAACTTCCTTACTACAGATGTTATATCGCTCAGGTTACTAGAGCACCTGTCGCATTACAATACCTGTATGCAGCAGAAGCTGAGTGAGTTATACCGACAGCAGACCTAACATATTAAATATCGACGTTCGCGACGGACTTAGCAAGGTTTCATATATAATATCGAAGTACACAACGGGCGTACCATGATGTTCAGTTTGCAGTCTCTGGTCAAACATAACCGAAACATCACGAAACCTCCTGGCATAAGGAGGAATCCAGCGCTTTTGTATAACATTGTTGTTTAAGGCTGTGCACAATTGACTCCACTAAATATCTATCGAGTTTGTACAGCCCATAATTTGAGTTATATACAGCATTCCTATCATGTTTCAAGAGGGAGGACTCTATTATGTTTCTTATCATGATGGAACTGTTGGGTACAATTATCAGGGCGGCAGCCCACCCCGGTGGGTGATTACAAGAGATGACATAGTTAAAGATCGCATTCGACACCTGGCCTATCCTGATTGAGTACTGGTGTTGGCATAATTTGGTTTCCAGTGGTTTACCTGTCTGACCAATGTATGAGAGTGGGCAAAGGGTGCATGGGATCTTGTAGACACCACCGACATTATTAGGTAGTGTGTTTTTAATCAGTCTCTGTTTCACTGTCCCAGTGTTTTTGAAAGTCAGATTTATAATCAGTTTCATTAGTGCCTCCCGCAGGCAGACCAAATTGTCATTGTATGGCAAGACCAATACATTTTTCCGGTCAGGCATTTCCTTAGGTTCAGTCCTGTAGAAAGTCTTTCTAGCTGACAGTAGGACCTTCTCAACGAAATCCCTGGGATATCTCAGTTTTGTGGCTATGTTAAATACAGTGGACCCCCGAGTTTCGTAAAAACCTCACTCCTGAAGTCTGCTCAAGTGCCATTACCGAACGAATTTACTCCCTTAAGGAAAAATTTCACGTAGGTTAGTCTATTTCAGACCCCCAAAAATACACTTCCACAAGAACTTACAAAATTATACTTACATAATTGCACGATTTCCGGGGTATTCGTTAACCGAGGGTCCACTGTATCTTGTTGATTTCATCGTCTAAATACTCAGGACTGCAGATACGCAAAGCTCTCAGGAACACTGTAAGGAAAACACTCCTTTTAACCCTAGATTCATAATTGGAATAATAATGAATGTACGATGACACATTAGTAGATTAAAACATCTAGGAAGGGTAGAGTGTTATATATTTCATGCTCTACTGTGACCTTAATAGAAGGTACCAGACCATTAAGTCTAGGTAGGAACTCATCAATGTTGTGATCTCTAGGCCAGAGGCAAAGCACATCATCTACATATCTGAACCACCTAGCATTATTTGGGAGATTATTTTTAAGTAGTCTAGTCTCATAAAATTCCATATACAGGATGATGAGTAAGGGGCTGTCCCATAGCCATACCCTGCTTCTGAGCATAGTACTTCCCTTCAAACACAAACTTGCAATCCATAACACAAAGTTTAATCAGTTCAGTAATTATATTAGTGGGGTAGGGCAAGGAGAAGTTTTCTAGTTCCTCTTCAAGGTACGTAAGCAAGTCAGGGACAGGGACTCTGGTAAACAGGGCAGTGACATCAAAACTCACCAGGGTAAAGTCGTGTGAAACATTTAATTTCTTGAGCCTCTCAGTAAGGTCAACATTGCCTTTAATATGCTCCTCCGAGATCCTACCAACCATGGGAGTTAAAAGTTTAACCAACCATTTAGATAAGTTATATGCTGCTGAGCCAACTGAACTTATAATAAGACGCACTGAGTTCCCTGGTTTATGAGTCTTGATCAACACAAAGATATGGTAGAGTTGCGGACCTCGTTGACAAGTGTTTAATTAGTTCATCATTTCCCTTCAATAACGTTTGAAGACGTTTATTGAAATGGCTATTGACCTGGTCAATGGGGTTCCTAACAAGCGGTTCGTAAGTTTCATTATCCGAAAAAAATGTATTTCATTGTTTGTTTATTATTAAATTATTGTAAACTTATCTAAAATATATTTAGTTGGATTAGGCTAAATTAAATTGCGCTTCTTATAATAAGGTTAGGTAACTTTTCTAAGGTTCTTTTGATACAAAATTATTAATTTTTACATTAGCATAAATGAAAAAATATATCTAAACGTAAAAGAGAAAATTTTAGAAAGGACTTAATTTTAAATGAGTTCTTGCTAATTAACCAATTTTACCTATTCGGCACGACACACACACACACATATATATATATATATATATATATATATATATATATATATATATATATATATATATATATATATATATATATATATATATATATATATATATATATATATATATATATATAATATATATATATATATATATATATATATATATATATATATATATATATATATATATATATATATATATATATATATATATATATATATATATATATATATATATATATATATATATATATATATATATATATATATATATAGAGTACAAATTATTGGACCCATAGCCTCGGAGAAATGGATAAAAAGCCTTCAAGGAAAAATATTTGAATTTCTTAATGAAGCCATTTGAATAATCCACGTTCCCTACCACGAGGCCTGGTCTCAGACCGAGCCGCAGGGTGCCACCCCAGCAATAAGGGTGCCATCCCAACTAGGCAGATCTGAGGGTAACCAAAAGCGTCCAGATGGTATCTCCTTTCAAGCCTGGACAGACGGCAAACAGGTGGTGTCGGACTACACATGTACTTTCACATTCTCGATTCTTATCTCCAATACACCAGGGAGGAAGGAGGAGCAGCTGTCAGCTTCAGGGAGTCCCAGAAGTCTAGAAAATATGATGAACTTGCCAATCATTAAATGTTAGTTCCCATAGGCTCAGAGAACCTTAGCCAGTGGGAAAAGAGTGTCTAAGTTCCTTAAGGAGCTAGGCAGAAGACCCATCAGGGTAACTATGGATCCCAGGACGGCTTGTTTTCTCTTACAGTGACTCAGCGCTGCGGTTCAGAGGGGTAATGCCTGCTGTATCTTAGGCACGCGCCCCAGTACTGAGGAAGTGGATGAAATTTTCACATTGTAATCTGTGACAAACATGTAGTAATATGTACTTGAAATGCATCCTTCAAACTTCATGTACTGTATTTGCCGTCTTTGTACCAGCAATGTATCATTTAAAGTCTTGTGTACCATATTATGTAATAAAATATAGCTATTGGTATATATATATATATATATATATATATATATATATATATATATATATATATATATATATATATATATATATATATATATATATATTTATATATATATATATATATATATATATATATATATATATATATATATATATATATATATATATATATATAGAAATTTTCGGAAACCATGCGATACAGGATGCAAAACAACCACGGGGAGTCGACATGTTTGAAGTGAGTGCTTGGCTATCATTCTACTCCCCGTGGTTCTTTTGCATGCATATATCATTCTACTCCCCGTGGTTCTTTTATGCATATATATATATATATATATATATATATAATATATATATATATATATATATATATATATATAGCATGCATATATATACATATATATATATATCATATATAATATATGCATATATATATATATGCATATATATATATATATGCATGTATGCAAAAAGATCACAATAAACAGGTGATATCAAAATATGCAAGAAAACCACTATGAAAATAGAAGAATTCCAAGCGCTTTCGTGACTACTCACATTATCAAGGAACTATAACAGGGAAACATGACAAGAAGGGCTTTATAAGGGGCGATGATCACTCACAGTCACATCCACTAACAAAGACTACACCTCCAGTAGCGTAACATCTCACGACTCTGTGAGGGAACATAAAGAAAGGACCTGAAACTCTTACAAAATTAAGATTAGTTTAATTTATTATTAAATTCTTCCCAAATTTTATTAATTATAAATGAATCCAATTTATATAAACCAAAAGAAATATTCATATTATTTTCAAAACTGCTTTTAATGAAACATGATTCTATTATATTTCTCTCAACCATGGACTTGCTTGATACAACCTTCTCAGCATTTGAAAATGCATGTGTATATATATATATATGCATATATATACACATGCATATATATACATACACACATCTAGGTTTTTCTTCTTTTCTTAATAGCTCTTGTTCTTTTATTTTCTCTATTGTCCATGGGAAGTGGAAAAGAATCTTTCCTCCGTAAGCAGTGCGTGTCGTATGAGGCGACTAAGATGCCGGGAGCAATGGGCTAGTAACCCCTTCTCCTGTACAAATCTACTAAAAACGAGAAGAAGAAAAACTTTATAAAACTGGGTTGTCTGAATGTGCGTGGATGTAGTGCGGATGATAAGAAAGAGATGATTGCCGATGTTATGAATGAAAAGAAGTTGGATGTCCTGGCCCTAAGCGAAACAAAGCTGAAGGGGGTAGGCGAGTTTCAGTGGGGAGAAATAAATGGGATTAAGTCAGGAGTATCTGAAAGAGTTAGAGCTAAGGAAGGGGTAGCAATAATGTTGAAGGATCAGTTATGGAAGGAAAATAGGAATATGAATGTGTAAATTCAAGGATTATGTGGATTAAAATAAGGGTCGGATGCGAAAAGTGGGTCATAATAAGCGTGTATGCACCTGGAGAAGAGAGGAGTGTAGAGGAGAGAGAGATTTTGGGAGATGTTAAGCGAATGTATAGGAACTTTTGAACCAAATGAGAGAGTAATTGTGGTAGGGGACCTAAATGCTAAAGTGGGAGAAACATGCAGAGAGGGTGTAGTAGGTAAGTTTGGGGTGCCAGGTGTAAATGATAATGGGAGCCCTTTGATTGAACTTTGTATAGAAAGGGGTTTAGTTATAGGTAATACATATTTTAAGAAAAAGAGGATAAATAAGTATACAAGATATGATGTAGGGCGTAATGACAGTAGTTTGTTGGACTATGTATTGGTAGATAAAAGACTGTTGAGTAGACTTCAGGATGTACATGTTTATAGAGGGGCCACAGATATATCAGATCACTTTTAGTTATAGCTACAGTGGGAGTAAAGGTAGATGGGATACAAGGAAAATAGAATCAGTAAGTAAGAGAGAGGTGAAGGTTTATAAACTAAAAGAGGAGGCAGTTAGGGTAAGATGTAAACAACTACTGGAGGATAGATGGGCTAGTGAGAGTGTAGGCAATGGGGTCGAAGATGTATGGGGTAGATTTAAAAATGTAGTGTTAGAGTGTTCAGCAGAAGTTTGTGGTTACAGGCGAGTGGGTGCGGGAGGGAAGAGGAGCGATTGGTGGAATGATGATGTAAAGAGAGTAGTAAGGGAGAAAAAGTTAGCATATGAGAGGTTTTTACAAAGTAGAAGTGATGCAAGGAGGGAAGAGTATATGGAGAGAAAAGAGAGGTTAAAGAGTGGTGAAGCAATGTAAAAGAGAGCAGATGAGAGAGTGGGTGAGATGTTATCAGCAAATTTTGTTGAAAATATGAAAAAGTTTTGGAATGAGATTAATAAGTTGAGGAAGCCAAGAGAACAAATGGATTTGACAGTTAAAAATAGGAGAGGAGAGTTATTAAATGGAGAGTTAGAGGTATCGGGAAGATGGAGAGAATATTTTGAGGAGTTGTTAAATGTTGATGAAGACAGGAAGCTGTGATTTCGTGTGTAGGGCAAGGAGGAATAACATCTTGTAGGAGTGTGGAAGAGCCAGTTGTGGGTGTGGGGAAGTTCGTGAGGCAGTGGGTAGAATGAAAGGGGGTAAGGCAGCTGGGATTGATGGGATAAAGATAGAAATGTTAAAAGCAGGTGGGGATATAGTTTTGGAGTGGTTGGTGCTATTATTTAATAAATGTATGGAAGAGGGTAAGGTACCTAGGGATTGGCAGAGAGCGTGTATTGTTCCTTTGTATAAAGGCAAAGGGGACAAAAGAGAGTGCAAAAATTATAGGGGAATAAGTCTGTTGAGTGTACCTGGTAAAGTGTATGGTAGAGTTATTATTGAAAGAATCAAGAGTAAGACAGAAAGCAGGATAGCAGATGAACAAGGGCTTTAGGAAAGGTAGGGGTGTGTAGACCAAGTGTTTACAGTGAAACATATAGGTGAACAGTATTTGGATAAGGGTAAAGATGTTTTGTGGCATTTATGGATTTGGAAAAGGCGTATGATAGGGTAGATAGGGGGGCAATGTTGCAGATGTTGCAGGTGTATGGAATAGGAGGAAGGTTACTGAAAGCAGTGAAGAGTTTTTATGAGGATAGTGAGGCTCAGGTTAGAGTGTGTAGGAGGGAGGGGACTATTTCCCAGTAAAAGTGGGCCTTAGACAAGGATGTGTGATGTCACCGTGGTTGTTCAATATATTTATAGATGGGGTTGTAAGAGAAGTGAATGCGAGGGTCTTGGCAAGAGGTGTTGGGCTAAAAGATAAAGAAGCAAATACAAAGTGGGAGTTGTCACAGTTGCTTTTTGCTGATGACACTGTGCTTTTGGGAGATTCTGAAGAGAAGTTGCAGAGGTTGGTGGATGAATTTGGTAGGGTGTGTAAAAGAAGAAAATTGAAAGTGAATATAGGAAAGAGTAAGGTGATGAGGATAACAAAAAGAATAGGTGACGAAAGATTGGATATCAGATTGGAGGAGAGAGTATGGAGGAGGTGAATGTATTCAGATATTTGGGAGTGGACATGTCGGCGGATGGGTCTATGAAGGATGAGGTGAATCATAGAATTGATGAGGGAAAAGGGTGAGTGGAGCACTTCGGAGTCTGTGGAGACAAAGAACCTTGTCCATGGAAGTAAAGAAGGGAATGTATGAGAGTATAGTTATACCAACGCTCTTATATGGGTGTGAAGCATGGGTGATGAATGTTGCAACGAGGAGAAGGCTGGAGGCAGTGGAGATGTCATGTCTAAGGTCAATGTGTGGTGTGAATATAATGCAGAGAATTCGGAGTTTGGAAATTAGGAGGAGGTGCGGGATTACCAAAACGATTGTCCAGAGAGCTGAGGAGGGGTTGTTGAGGTGGTTTGGACATGTAGAGAGAATGGAACGAGACAGAGTGACTTCGAGAGTGTATAAATCTGTAGTGGAGGGAAGGCGGGGTAGGGGTCGGCCTAGGAAAGGTTGGAGGGAGGGGTAAAGGAAGTTTTGTGTGCGAGGGCTTGGACTTCCAGCAAGCATGTGTGAGCGTATTTGATAGGAGTGAATGGAGGCATATGGTTTTTAATACTTGACGTGCTGTTGGAGTGTGAGCAAAGTAACATTTATGAAGGGATTCAGGAAACCGGCAGGCCGGACTTGAGTCCTGGAGATGGGAAGTACAGTGTCTGCACTCTGAAGGAGGGTGTTAATGTTGCAGTTTTATACTGTAGTGTAAAGCACCCTCTGGCAAGACAGTGATGGAGTGAATGATGATGAAAGTTTTTCTTTTCGCGCCACCCTGCCTTGGTGGAATCGGCCGATGTGTAATAATAATAAAAAAAAAAAATATATATATATATATATATATATATATATATATATATATATATATATGTGTGTGTGTGTGTGTGTGTGTGTGTGTACTCACCTAATTGGGGTCGATACTCAGCTCCTGGCCCCGCCTCTGCGCTGCCCGCTACTGGGTATCTGCTCTCCCTGCTCCATGAGCTTTATCATACCTCGTCTTAAAACTGTGTATGGTTCCTGCCTCCACTATGTCTTTCTCTAGACTATTCCACTTCCTGACTACTCTGTGGCTGAAGAAATGCTTCCTAACATCCCTTTGACTCATCTGAGTCTTCAGCTTCCAGTTGTGTCCCCTTGTTTCTGTGTTCCCTCTCTGGAACATTCTGTCACTGTTCTGTGTTTGTGTGTGTGTGTTTGTGTGTGTGTGTTTGTGTGTGTGTGTGTGAGTGTGTGTGTGTGTGTGTGTGTATTTATAGTTGACTTTACTAAGCTTTATTAGCAAATACGTAGGAATGATATTAGTCGGTGTATCGGTGAGGTGGTAAAGTGTACAGTCAGTGAAAAGTTATGCAGCTCAGTGGAGCTGAGTGAAATGACTGATATGTAGATAAGTATTTTTTTCCAGACAGTGATAAGGAGATATAAATATTCATAAAAAATGAGGAACATAGGGAGTAACCTTATCATCATATTCCCCTTCTTCGTGTCCCCACTCTGCCTCATCACTTCCTCACAATCACATATCTTACCTCCCCACCCTCCGCACTTTGATGTTGTTGTCATATTTTCTTGCAGACACTGTTCGTCACTGTTCTGTTTAGTACCATCGCCGCCGCCTCACAATGAATCCGTCTTCCAGGCAAGAAGCCTTCAAATCTTCTGAAAATCCTCGTGATCTTCTGAAAATCCTTCAAGTGTAAACGAGATGTATTCGAAAGTATTTATTCTTCAAATTTAATACCAATGAACGTATCCAAAGAAGTTTAAATCGTGTAACTACTGCCCAAAAACATCTGCTTGGTTCCCCGAGGTGTCTGAAGTGAGCACTCTTATTTGTGCTTGCTATCCCAAGACCTCCGTAAAAAGCGGCCGCTTTCCCAAGACGTCTGAAGTAAGCACTTTTTGTCTCGACATGTTTGAAGTGAGTGCTTGGCGCTTCAAAAGTCCAAGGTGAGCGTCTGAAACCTCGAGACTTCTGATGTAAACGCCAATTGCCCCTATGAAGTGAGTACTTTGTACTCAAAACCGTTTGAAGCAATAACCTGATGCCGAAACATATATGCTGTTGAACGTATGGTATTTCAGGGTGTTTAAGTGAGGGCTTGTCTCCCAAAAAAACGCCCGACATTAGCACTTGGTGCTCCCAGGTGCCTAGAGTGTGAGTGCCAGGTGTCTCAAGGTGTTTGAAATGATTGCGTAGTGTTCCAAATAGGCTTAAAGTGAGCAAGTGCTGCTTATTAATAAGACGCCAGAAGTGAACAACCGTTGCACTAAGAAACAAGCAATGTATCTCGACCAATGACTTTTTGTCCCACGTCTTCGATGGTTCCATATCGTTCACCACGACACCAACATTTAAGAGATATTGACATATTCACTGACATGAACATTGCTTCATGACCCGGAAAAATACTGTGATTATAAATATTAATAAAGAAATACATTTACTAATCAAGTGCTGAGAAAAAGGCAAAAACCCTTTACATAAACTGGTGCCCTGAGTGAGCAAAACAGGTCCCAGTTTTAGTCTTAAAATACCACAATTGTTATCCCCATATATACTGAAAGAGCAACGTACTTCATCCCTTCACCATGTATCCCAAGTTTGTCTCTCGTTGCTGGATCATTTTGCTTATCTTTATCCTGTTTCTGATTCCCTATATAAGTTTATGCTGGTTATATAGGACAATACCACGTACAACACCCCACGAGGCTCCTGGTAAGACAGGTGTCCCAAGAAAACTTACTGAAGGCTGGAAAACGATACTCTTCTGGAATTTATGGTTTGGGAGCCCTTGGAATGAAAGGTATAATGCTGTTTCTCTTTCTGGCATAATAATGATACTATTATCTGAAGTAGAGATTGATAATATAAATGGCTGAGATTGATAATAAAAATAATAAGTTGCATAAAATGAAATATCCCAAGGATGGTTCTTTACAGGAAGGAAATAGTGTCAAGTAATGTACACCCTTTCCCAAAAGTATTAGGAGATTAATACTGGGCATTATTATCATTATTTATTTATTTATATCTTTATTATTATTATTATTATTATTATTATTATTATTATTATTAGTAGTAGTAGTAGTAGTAGTAGTAGTAGTAGTATTAATATTATTATTATTAGTAGTATTAGTATTATTATTGTCGTTGTTGTTGTTGTATTTATAAGAAGTGCTAAACCCGCAGTACCTATAAAAGTGG
This sequence comes from Cherax destructor, assembly GCA_009830355.1. Classification (NCBI taxonomy): domain Eukaryota; kingdom Metazoa; phylum Arthropoda; class Malacostraca; order Decapoda; family Parastacidae; genus Cherax; species Cherax destructor. The sequence continues at coordinate 23,486 of WNWK01029961.1, forward strand.
TAATAATGCTAGAAATAGTTAAAATTATTTTTTTTATTTACATTCAGAATGGTAAGAAAGATGAGAGACTGAAGGTTACTTTCACATACCCAGACAAAATAAGTAAGGAACAACTTCAGCCAAAGCAGCGGTTATGCTGTAAATGGTATAAAATACTGACAAGTTGATGATTAAGACACATGTTGAACAGTTACGTATCTTTATTGTTGAAACGTTTCGCCTACACAGTAGGCTTCTTCAGTCAGATATGGAGGCAGCAGGTAGAGTAGTGAAATGAAGATGATGTAACCCGTCCATCAACCTTGGAGAAATAGTATTTGAGATGGTCAGTCCCTCAGCCTGGAGAAGAATTCAGCTCCATGGTCTGGAAGGATATGAACCCGAACCATAATAATGGAGTCTTAAATACTTTTTGAAGGT